>JBAMNC010000695.1:0-220710 GCA_037902135.1 Cetoscarus ocellatus | reverse complement strand
ATCTATCTATCAGCCTGTCTATCTATCTATCTATCTATATATCTATCTATCTATCTATGTATCTGTCATCTGTCTGTCCATCCTTCTGTCTGTCTATCTATTTATCTCTTTATCTATCTATCAGCCTGTCTATCTATCTATCTATCTATCTATTTATCTATCTATCTATCTATGTATCTGTCCATCTGTCTGTCCATCCTTCTGTCTGTCTATCTATCTATCTATCTATCAATAGAAAGTGTTTCTTAAGTAACCCTAATTATTTGTTTTTTTATAGAGGAGATCATAAATCTTGAAGTTATCCCCATCTGTCATTTGATAATCTTGTTTCAACCTCAATAAATAAGATTTTTAACTTCACTTGGACACTAGGTGGTCAGATAAACAGAATACCAAATGGTGCGTGGGAATAGGGGTGCACATACCGGAGTTTAATATTTCTATTTCTAGAAGGTTATCAGATCAGTTGTCAGTGTTTACAGCAGAAATGGTGGCTGTCATTATCAGTTTGCAGCGGGTGGAGGAGGTCAGGACGGACAGGGTGGTAGTGTGCACTGATTCACTTTCATTACTGGAAAGTTTACAATCAACAAATTAAATCAGAGAAGATTTAATCATTGAACTCCAACACAGCTTACTTAGACTGAACAAGGCTGGTATAGATGTACAGTTATGTTGGGTACCAGCACATCAAGGGGTAAAAGGCAATGAAGTTGCAGACAAATTGGCAAAGCTGGCACTAGAAGGAAATATAACAGTTCCAATCCCTCTAGGGAAAGGGGAGGCAAAAGCAATAATAAAAGAAGAAAGGAATGGAAATATGGCAGAGGAGGTGGGATGGGGACCAGAAAGGAAGAGGGTTCTACAGAGTTCAAAAGTCAGTAACAACGCTTATCAAAGAAAGAAACAGAAGAGAGGAAGGTATTATGCTCAGACTTAGAGTGGGTCATGCTGGATTAAATGACACACTGCAAAAACTAGGGAAAAGGAATACGAATTCCTGAGACAGGTGTGGGTTGAAGAAAATGTAAAGCACGTATTACTTGACTGTTCAAAGTATACAGCTGAGAGAGATGCTGCAGGAGTCAGTCAGAGCAGCAGGGCATGATTGGAGTCTTCTGGGACTTTTGGGAACAGAGGGAGAAGGTGAAGGAGAGAGGGCGGTCAGGAAGGCTCTTTTTATTTTTCTTTATAGCCAGAATCTGAGCTAATATGAGGTGTTACTACACACTCTTGTACAGTAGGTGGCGGTATGCACCCAAAAGTTGTTTGCGATCTGCCAATCAAAAGAGAAGAAGAAGAAGAGGAAGAAAACTCGTCATTTTCATCTCATTATCACGGTAACCTGCTTTAATTATCCCCTTAAACAAATCAGTCTGCCTTGACTTTAATTTCTGGACATGTGTTGAAGCTAATATGACCTCAGAGACTTTGTGACGCTTTTGTACGTTTATTTTTTACGATGGTGATTGGAGTCTTGTCAAATGCACAAGTTAAAAAAGAAAGTTCATACTTGCTGTGAAAGCAGCTCACGTTCTGCTTTCACAGTGTTATAAGGAAAAAAATCTCTTATTTATAAATGTATACTTCTGAAAAATCAAGCGTTATCATGTATTTAAACGGGTATTCAAATGGTTACACTACTGAAATGATTGTTAGTTTTGAGAAATATTGAAGGTTTAAGGCATATATGTAGGAAAAAGTTGAATAAATAATTATCTATGATTATGTTATCGCAGGTTTTTTATTTTTTTGCGAGGACATTTTTAGCTTGAGGGTCCCCAGAGGTGGTAAATTAAAGGAGATTTTAAATCTTGAGTTGCCTTTTAACCTATTTTAGACACTTTAGCTCATTTATTTATTAATAGTTCTAATAATTTATATGCTTTTACCATTTTCCATTTAAATTGGGTCTATGTGTGGAAATTCTAACTTTTTAACTACTTTCCACAAAGAAAAGCTTTATTTCTATCTCTGTAATCTTACCATATTATTGGAGGCTGAAACAAATCTGATTTGTCAGGGAAAATATATCTAATAAGACATAAAAGACTGAAATATTATAATTATTACCTCCACCAAAGTGTTTTTGTTTGTGTGTATGAAGATTACTCAAAAGTTCTCAGCTTATTTTCACTACATTTTCAGGGAATGTTTTTCATGGCATGAGGAAGAAGTGATACCATTTTGGTGGTGATTTGTAACCAGATGCGTATCCAGGATTTCTTTTTTTTTCTTTTAGATTTGTTAACACTGCGGGATAGCACAGTTTCCCACATTTTCGTGATCCACACTA
This sequence comes from Cetoscarus ocellatus, assembly GCA_037902135.1. Classification (NCBI taxonomy): domain Eukaryota; kingdom Metazoa; phylum Chordata; class Actinopteri; order Labriformes; family Labridae; genus Cetoscarus; species Cetoscarus ocellatus. Next base: position 218,414 of record JBAMNC010000695.1, on the reverse strand, counting down.
TACGTTCTTAATGGATTTTGATTAGATTTTTAGAGAATCTTGGTCATGACGCCAGAAAGAACTGATTTGATTTTGGTGGTGATTTGAAACCAGATGCACATCCAGGATTTTTTCTTAAGGAGTTGTTAGCGTCATGAGATAGGTCAGTCTTCCACATTTTTGTCAATAACTCGCCCGATAGTGTTGTAAATGTTTGGCCTCTTGGAGCACATACAGTCATGTGTTTCTCATATTTAATGAGGCTACAATAATGTGGTTGATTTGTTTTAGTTTGACTGATGAGGAGGGAGGATTTTTGATTCTGCACTTGGTTTGTTCAGGATGTAATGAAAAGTTTCTTCTAACAAATGTGAGATAAACATAACCCTGATTATAAAAAAAATCTACTTCTGTTACAGCAGAATATCCTGGACATCATCATCAGCCACAATCCAGACTGCTAACTCTTTTATCATGGATGATAATCGCTGACATATTTGTGGACAAGGTGGAACAACACTGAGGATGACGCTGAAGGAGCTGCGTCGATGTGAAGAGCTAAAGGTAAGCTGTCTAGTGCTTTTTACCAAGCTGGTTAATGTTAGCTTAAGCTTGCTGGGCTGCTGCTAGCATGCAGTGTTTGTGTAGGGCTGCCTTAATGCAGGATGACTCAGGTACACGTCCTGCAGCTGACATCAGTGCCATGATTGTGTTTGTTTTATCAATGCTGGTTCATGTGAGTCCAAATGTTCTTGTTGTGGTGGTTTTGGTTGTGACAATGCGTGGTGGTTGTTTCGGTTTGGTGTGGATTTTCATTCATCGTTTATGGATTAATGGTCCTTGGATTATTTATTTGGGTACATTCATCTACATTTAAGTCACGTGATCACTGAGTCTCTACTTATCGAAGTATGACAGGCTGTTGGTGCCTCTTTTTAACTTGCATGCTTTAACTTGAGTTTTTCTTCATCCAGACTGAGGTCAGTGTTGCTGATCTCTTAATGCCCTGTTTACCCTGCAGAGAAATAGTCTTAAAACAAAATGATTTTGGTCAAGAGGATGGACAGATAACCAAACATCTGAATGTCTGCACACTTTATTATAAATATTGATGGTCATGTTTACTCATTCTTAGGAAAATTTAGATTAAACCAAACGTCCCGTTGTTTTCCTCCTCATGATTAGTACTTTTGCTTTTACCTCCTCTGAGCACATTCTCACTTTTGAGCTCCTTTTCTTGAGTTGCTCATCCTTTTATCCATGTACAAACATTTGGATGCAAGCCTTTTTTTAAATAACAGTTTCTGTGAATTGTAATATTAGCCAAAGATTTTGAAGGGTGTTATTTTAGTGCCTATATTCCACCTTTTTAAAAACAATTTTGTCTTTGTTAATTGGGTCAGATAGTTATTCTGATTTTCAGACTGCCTTTGAAACACATACCAGGCTTCTTTGAGGGCCCGTGGACTGGTGCGCTGTATGAAGATCCAGTGGTGCCCTCTGCTGGAGAATTGACTCACTCTGTTCTTGTATCAGCTCATCTTTTCATTCGATCATCCGCGTCGCAAACACACGTGCAGATTTTTTTTTTGTTTTCGTTAACTCATACAAAACACATTAAAAAGTCAAATTAATAAATCATCTGGTAAAATATTTGCACACTGAAAGCCTGGATTCCATTTAAAAAAAAAAAAAAAAAGTTAAAAAAATCAGGTGCACGAACAGGAATCGAAACAAGAAAAAAAGTAAAAAGAAAAAAACCCTGTATTTTTCATTCTTTTTAAATTAAAAACTTCAATAATTTTGCTCTGAATGAGGATTTCTTTAAGAGTTTTCTCTTTTTGTATAGTCATAGTATAGTCAACGCTGCCAAATACTGTTAGAACAAATAATGTGCCCCTGAAGTAACACATAAAAATAAGGTTTCAAAATTTAATGCATTTCTGCATCTTAAATATTGTTCAAATATCTTTGTTTCAGAGTTAAACATTTATTTTATTATTCTAGTGAAGCATCTTTACACACACCTTCATCTTTTCTTGAATATAAATATTCAAGATTTCTCATTAATCAAAACATCTTTATGTCATCTTCAAATGTTTTCTTTTTTTTTTTTTAGATTTTTTTCAGATTTTCCAAATTTTTCTCTGTATCATTTACAAAAAAACAGCCCCAAGAATCAGTCAGCCAAAGACCCATTTAAGCAGTTTAACTTTAGCTAAGCGGTTTTTAAAGTAAACGAAATTCAAAGTTCTCCTTTTTATGTTTTACTGTCTGATCATCATGCAAATGTTATTTTCATTTATTCTTTTGAAAAAAAACAACTTATGGATATCGTAGCTCACCAGTCTTTGCAGATAACAGACAGTTTCTGTGGGGAACTAAAATGTTTCTTTTTTAACCCTTATACTGTAGAATGTGATTAAAAAACTAAATTTTGCTTAATTGTTTTCACATCCCGTGCCTCTCCTGGAGACTCTCCAACGCTTTACAAACCAGTGATCAACAATAAAAACTGCTTTGTTTGGTGTTTTTTGAATCTTTAAAGAAAAGCATGGCTCTCTAGCAGCAAAATCACTTCTTTAAGGAATATTTGCTGTGAAACCATGACGTAAAAATAGATTTTAAACTGTTCGTGGACAGCAGGCCTTAGAGGCCGTTAGAGACAGCAGGGCCCTTTATGCTTTAGAAAATGCTGCCCTCTAGTGATGCCTGTTAGACATCACAGCTTGTTTGTTTAAGCCTCTAACACTGAGCCTCAGAGTGGAGGCATCCACACAAAGAAAACACTTCATGGCTGCATTAAAACTTTCTAGAAGTGACACATCTGTCCTGAAGACCTCATAGATCCAAAGACAATAGAGCCAGCTTCCAAGCTGACTCTATTGTCTTTGGATCTCTGTTGTCCACATAAGGATCTGATTTATAGATCCAGAGATGGAAGTCAATAATGTGGGTGCTACTGCAGGGGGGCAGTGGCAATGTGGATATAAGAGGGTCCGTCAGGGTTGCCAGTAGTTGTTTAACTACATAAAACAATTACAGACTGAGTTATTAATGTGTACAAGGTGCAGTGTGTAGAATTTGGCATTTGAGCGACATCTATCGTTCAGATTCTAGAATGAGCCCAACCGTAACCAAAACGTCACATCGCTGAGCAACGGAAGCCTGTGAAGACCAAAAGGGATCGTGAACACGGCATCATTTACTAAAGTGGCAAGGTTTGTAACCATTATTTTTATAGATTTAGGTCAGTTGTTGTCCTCTGTCCTCTTCTTCACCTGCATTCCAGGTAGATTTCAGAATCGGCGGACAGATTCGCATTTTGTTCTTTTTGTCCCTAAAATCCACCCGTAGACAACATGGCGGATCGTTATATCGGCCTACATGAACGCGACCTGCGGTAATGTAAATTTTTTGAAGCTTTTTCTAACTAAATAACAATAAAACAAACGTTTTATGGAGATGATTGTACTCCTATTTTGATGGACTTTACATACAAATAGAAACATTATATCCTACATTCACTGTTTCTTTTGGGCGAAATGCTGCCAAATTCTACACACTGCACCTTTAACTAAAGATAAATGTTGTTCCTGCACCACTTCCACTAAAAGGATGCTCAATATTTATTAAGTGATTGTATGTAAACTTCACACTAAGTAAGGAGTTAATCTGAGGAAAATAACATTTGTATTAAAGTAAAACATTGCAGCAAAGTTGATTAAGTTTCGTTCTCGAGACATTTTTCTCAGGAAATTCACCTCATGGATACTCTTGTAGCTTTTTTGTAGGATTATTTAAAGGTCTCAGGTCCTGTTAAATCAATTTTATTTGCTTTAAATGTTGTTAAAGGGCCTCAGGGAGCAGAAGAACATACAATCCTTAACTAAACTCGCAGTAAATGCTGTATGTCTCTTGAAGAAAATGAGACTCATTGATATGTTTAAATCAAATGTGAGGTGTGACAGTCAGAAGGACATTGATGCAGTTTAAATGGTGAGTTGTTGAATGAAGTATTTCAAAGACAAAAACAAAGTTAGCAGGCCTTAGCTTGGTTAAAACGTTTCTTTACAGGCTCATCTTCTGATATTAACACGGTGATAAAGCACAAGATAATCTAATTAATAGATAATGATAACTATAATCCCTCATTTATTAGCAGTAAAACTCAAATGTTTTTGCTCCCTGTTTGATTCAACACAGGAAATAACAGAAGTCTTAACTCTGTGTAATATCTTAATTGTGCATACACTTTTGCAGCATTGGATGCAGGAGGTAATCTGGTGAAGATCAATGGATTTATCACCTTATTTTACACTTTCAAATGTTGCCATCATACACTTACTGGCCAGTTTATTAAGTACACCTTGCTATCACGTCGGACCTTTTGGCTCCAGAGAAGCCTAAATTCTTGGTGGCATAGATTCAACAAGATGCTGACACATCCGTCAGAGATGTTGGTCCATTTCTCTGTGACAGCATCACAAAGTTGCTGACCACCAATGATGAGAATCTCCTGCTCCACCACACCCCAAAGGTGCTCTATTGGATTGAGAGCTGGTGACTGTGGAGGCCACTGGAGTACACTGAAGAATCCAGTTGTATATGATCTGAGCTTTGAGACATGGAGCTGCTTGAAGTCTCCATCAGAAGGTGGTCCAATAATGGGATGGACATGGTTAGCAACAATACTCAGGTAGGCTGTGGGGTTTAAACCATGCTCAGGTGGGACTAAGGGGCCCAAAGTGCAGCCTGAACCGCTGATCCAAGGCAGGATCGATCCATGCTTTATGATGTCTGAGCCCACCATCTGAATGCGGAGCAGAAATCCAGACTCATCAGACTAGGAAACACTTTTACAGTCTCCATTGTCCAGTTTTGGTGAGCCTGGGCAGATTGTATCCTCAGTTTCCTGTTCCTATCTGACAGGAGTGGCACCTGGTGTGATCTTCTGCTGCTATCTGCTTCAAGACCCGCCTGTCTTGTGTGTTCAGAAATGTCCTTTTGCATACCTTGGTTGTAACAAGTGCTTTTTTGAGTTACTGTTTCCTCACTGCCGTCTCCAACCACACAGTCATTCTTCTTTGACCTCAACGAGACATTTTGGCCCAGAGAAATGCACCTTACTGGATATTTTCTCTTTTGTGGACCTTTCTCTGTAACCTGTAGAGATGGTTATGTGTGTAGAATCCCAGTAGATCAGAAGTTTCCGAAATTCCCAACAACCATGTCACTTACAAAGTCACTTAAATCCACCTTTCTGCTCTGTGCTGATGCTCAGTTTGAACTTCAGGAGGTCGCCTTGATCACGTCTACATGGATATATCCATTGAGTTGCAGCCATGTGATTAGCTGTTTGTGTTAAAGAGCAGTTATATAGTCACTCCACTAAGTCATATGATTTCTGGTACATATTTCCAAGCCCTTGTTGCAGATATATTGATTTTTTTTTGATCTGAATGATCAGATTCAGTCACATTTGTTTGTCTGTTGGGGCTCAGCAGTGAGAGTGTGAGCTTTCAGTCCTGACACATCTTTTCTCCTCAGCTTGTTAGCCTCAGCGAGGTGCCTGTCCAGGCATTTGTTCCGCCTCCACTTTGGGAATCCTCATTTCCAGCATTCTCAAAGTGACCGTGGACAAAAGAGCGTTCGTCCGGAGGTACGAAAAAAGCTACCAAACAGCCCTATAAACTGAATGGAGCTGTCTCAGAAGCCATTTCCTTGGCCCGGGTGGTAAATCAGAGCGTTTGTCGCAGGGAGGTTTATGTTGTTTGTGCACAATCTGCCACCACTTCAAAGCTGTGGGAGGGGACGGGCGGGGGGGCGGGGGGCCCTGGAGGGTGTTGTCCCCTTTTCAGTGACTCATGGTCAACCTCAAAGGAGCCGCTCTTTAACATCCGCTCCTGCACTTTTGTTGGCTTAACACTTAAACTGGCACGATTTTATAACTGCTGCAACGACCGGTGCAGTCACTCTGACTCTTTCCTCATTATTCAACAGAGTTCAATCAATCAAGACATAATCAAAGGAACACTGATCAGAGACCAGGGTGATTTTAGAGTCAGTGCAAGAGATTTAAACTCTCCTGATCAGAAAAAAACAGATTTATATTATTATTATTAACACATTTATAAAAAAGTAAATTAGTTATATTCATGGATTTTTGATTAATGTTAAAAAATAAGCTCTGTGGCAAAAAACAACATTCATGACACTTCAGTGTTGTGTTTATCAAGATTATCTATTAAACTAAAAGTGCAAGATGCTTGTTATTTAACTTGAATACTTATGTAATTAAACCCGCAAAGCACATACAGCTTTTCTAAAAAAAATACCCCCCAAAAACCAAAAAAACAGAACTGTACCTACATTCATATTAAAAGATAAAATACAAATAGTGGGACTTTTTCTTGCCCCCAACCCAAGAGGTTGCTTAAAGGGTGAAGTGAACATTTTTTTTTTTTTTTCATAGATTGGTGCATGTGGATACTAATTTCTCCATTAAGTGACATAAAAGCCAACAGTTTTTATATCCCATTTTTATTTATATCCAGGATTTATTATTTAAATATTAACCAATATCTTATGTTACAAAAGGTAAAACAGTGGCAAGTTAAATATTTATTGGAACAGTCAAAGAAAATATCCTTAAGTTAAGAGTCACAATTTAAAGCAAAGTAAAAATTTCCACATTTAACAACAAAAACCAACAGAAGCCTGTTATCAACCTGACACACCAGATGGACCGTCTAGTATATTTCACTGGTCCATCCAGATACAGCTCATAGGAAGTGTTTGTAGCAACTCCAACCAAAGAGACTGTTTCTAATTTGCATCTAGGACAGTCCAACGTCCGAGGTCAACAGGACCACATCATTAGACAGCACACATTGATTTACATAAATCCCACCTTTGATATGGAAAACAGACAATCATAGTTTCAGAATCTGGATTGGCTAATCAAAAACCTAGAGGGTCTTGGCCCCAAATTGGCAGCGACCCTTTCCATACACCGGCGAATCCTTCCATGATTCCCACTCCCGCTATTGAAGAAACACTAAGCTCGACGAAAAACTAAAGCTAACTGAAACTTGTTTATCGTGCAACAAATGTTAAATTTCATTGTTTCTAACATATTTTAACTTCACATCTATCTTTACAAAACATTTACTGAAGCATTTTTTAGCATTATTTTTTATTTGAAGATTTTATTTACCTATCAGTTTTTATTTTTATTGTGTTTTATTGATCTATATGTTCTAGCTGTGTTTGGTTACTCTTAATCTTTCATTGTTTATTTCAATTACTTTATGTTGTGAAACATTTATAATTATTTGTGTTACATTTCTTAGTGTTTTGGCTTCTTGTTTTAATTTGTTTACTGGTTTATACATGTAATTTGTAGTTTATATCCTCTTCTTTTCTTTTACTGCTTTACTTTTAATTTATTTAGATTTTATTATTTTTATTATTACTATTTTCATTTCGTTATAACTCTTACTTTATCTCTAGTTTTACTGTTTTTTACGTCCTTTCTAGAGTTTTCTTACCATGGACAGATGATGGCATTTCCTCAGTACCATAGTTCTCAACTCCCTCAGTTCTGTTGAACCAATTTTTTTTTAAATTAACATCTTTTTCCTTGTTTTTGTTCAATAAGTTTTTGTTATTCTGATTGGCTTTATTTATGTTTGTCTTGCATGTTCTTTTGCTGTTTTTTTCATATAAAAAGTGGCATAAAAATGAAGTCTGACTGATTAAATGATTGATATTTAATTTTCAAGGAAACAAAAAGTCAGTTATAGCACTTTTTCTAACACAGAACTACATTTTCAGTTATAAATATTGTTTCCTTGTGGCTCTTAAAACGGTCCTAATTAGCGTCAAACAGGGAGAGGCACTCATCTGTAACATTTCTGGTTCCTCCAGTGCAGCATCCCCTTGAAAAAAATATGAGACCAGTGATAATTTTGACAGCACTTTTAAATTTAGTTTTAGTTACAGTCTTTTGTCTAAAATATCTTTGAGTTTTAGTCATAGTTTAATCATCTAAATAGTTCTAATTTTAGTCTAGTTTCAGTTGATGAAATGTCACAACATTTGAGTCGATAAAATCTACTGTAAATTTAGTCGACTAAAATGTGAAGTGTAAAGGGTAAGCTATTTTTTATGTTTTCCTTTACTTTCTGAAGTCATGTTTTACACTTGGATGAAATGAAACATCTAGTAACCCTTTATTGAATGCTAGTAAAGTTTAAATGTATAAATGAACAGAAACAAAATTAACTTTTGTGTGAAATGCAGTCACCTTTATTTAGGCTACCTGGCAGAGCATCTCAGTTACAATACCAGAATTGACAACAAACAGTGAACCTGCTCTACATGAATATATCAATTCATAAACAGAGTAGCTCTGATTGGATCGCTCCCTAATTTATCCCACCACCACCAAGCTAAGTCAGCTGTGATTGGATGTCCCTCTTAACTCATCCAACCTTTCCACACAACCAAAGTAGCTGTGATTGGATATACTCCTAACTTGTCCCTACTTTCTACATGACCAAATTAGGTCTGATTGGATTAAGTCTCTGTCAAACATTTTCATATAGTTTTTATTTGTTGAGGAATATGCCAGTTTATTTAATTTTATTTTTTGTCCATGTGCACTTGTTTTTATTAGTTACCGTCTAGTTTTCGTCAGGGGAAAAAGGGTTGGGAGGTAGGGTCTTTGTGGCAGTAATAGGTTTAGTAGTCTCACTCATCTTTTAGAGCAACATTTTCATCATTATAATATTTAATGTTAATGGAGATTTTGTCCTTTTCCCTTCGTCTTTACAATTACTTCATATTCAAAATGAACACATGGGCTGCAATAAGTGAGCAGGAGGGACACATGTGGCCCTCATGCCACATTTTGCCAGTCCCCGGTCTACAGTCTAATAAGATGAAACCCTGATGAAGGGACGCTCCCACTTGGGACCCAATGATGTCTTTTCTCTTGATGTCCAGTAGTCTATGTATTTGTACTGAGGGGTCCATGAGAGGCCCTGTTGCCTTTGGCAGTGTCTTTGGAGCCTGAGTCTGGAGGAGGTGATGTCGGGACGTCCTTACAGTAGGGCACCTGTATCCTGTGTAGTTCCCCGTTGACTGGTTCGATTGGTCATAGGTTGTCATAGTTTGAGGTTGGACATAAGTCAACAGGTTGGAACAAGTCATTCAAAACTTTCCGACTTCAGAAGCCATGTGTGCAGCCTTGATGTCTAATTTAACTTCCCCACTACAGGAAGGATTACAAAGCTGCTTCTCTTGGTTATGACTTTGTCTGGGACTTTCCTTCATTCCCCTCTGAAGGCCATGAGAACACAGCTCTTTACCCACACTTGTGACCACAGATTGCCGCAGATACAGAACCTGTGTGGTTCCTTGCACCCCGCTCTTCACCACAGCAGTCAGAAACGGAGTGAGCTGGCACTGACCGTCCTCTTTGACTCACCCTCAGTCTGCCTCTACAAGTCACGTTAGCGTGCAGCGTAGATCCTGCGGAGGAGCGTCAGACATCAACACACACTCTGACCACTAATCACACATTAGCAGTCCCTCTCCGGGGAGGAATTGGCGAGCAGGTTCTGTGATGTCTTTAAATGATCCAGTAAAAGTTCCCCTGGTGTTACGGTAAAGGAGAATGAACAGAATCACACATTAGAGAAAGGTTTACAGCTGGAGCCAGAGCTGCTTTTATAGAAGTAATAAATGTGCTTTTACTGTTCGGGCTAACTTTGGATTCTGTGGTGGGGATGTGTGCAAGTGTCAGCCGCAGTTCCCTCAGTGAACACCAGGGGGAACCAGCAATCTGTTTCTACATGCTGCTTTAACGTCGTCCTCTAACAACCTAACATTTGATGCTTATTTTCTTAATTTTTTACTGAGATTGTAGTGAAGTTTAAAGCTTTAATGATTTGGTTTTACTTCACTCTCTCTTTTCTTGAGAACTGGCTGCATTATTTATGGATATGAGGCTTATCGGGTACTGACAGGGAACCAAAAATGTTAAGAAAACCTTTCTATGTAAGAATTAACACCTTTTTCCTCACATAACGCTGATATAATGCCTGAAAGGTGTGGTTGAATGCTCCATTATTGAACAAGGGTAAATATCCAGGTCTTGTGGAGCCAAGGGCTGGGCGATGTGGACAAAAATTATCACACCTTGATCATTTTTAGCCAAAGGTGACACATAAAGTATGTCTTTATCTGTATCTATTCTATATTCATCTGTTGTCTATTTTCTGTACAGAAGTAATGCACAATTGTCACAATACAGGAATTATAACTTTTTATAAAAATCTAATTAACATTTTATTGTGTTTTAACCTTTTCGACACCATGGCACAACAAACAATCAACAAAAAGACGTCAAACAATCAATTCTTTGCATTTTTAGTAATAAATAGACACAACCAAGTCATTCCCAGAGTCTTAATTGTACAAAAACAATCTAAACAATAGATTTATGTGTTACAAAATAATTTAATCTCTAATAAATTCATTAAAAAAAAAAAGAATCAAAAAGTGCCTTTTATTTGGATCATTGAGGAAGTGGGCCTCCAGCCACTGCAATTCAAGTCTGGGTTATTGTGAAATGAAAAAACTCCACAGTTTGTAATCTTAAATTTTATAAGGATAAAAGACCATTTGTGTATGCCTGATTTAGTTTACATTGTTGGCCTCCTTTTTCAAATTAGAATGATGCAGAAAAAAGATGTTGGCATGAATGTTAATCACATTTAAGACAAGAAAATGAATGATTTAACTTTTTTTAATTGTAGGTTTTTTTGTTTCGGAGTCACAGGTAGAAAGAGGGATGGAGAAACTGTTGTGGAAACTGAGGAACCCTGACGTCCAAATTCAGAACGAGGAGACAAAGTTGCCGCCACGTCACTGTGACCATTTGATTCGCCTGTTTTTACATACGGGACAAATCCGGGAGAGATTTGCATCAGTTTGTGCTCTAGTAACTGCTAACTGATCCCGCTGAACAGCTGATGAAAAGAGAGCAGCAAGTGGCTGGATGAAGGATAGGAAGTCAAGATGTTGCATCACAAAATGGTTCCAGGTTTCAGGGGCTACGTTGAGGAAAAGTGAAACACTGCAAACGCTGTACAGAGCTGAAATTGAGTTGCTAAATTTAAGTTTTGACCAGAAGATAGGACATGATATGTCACTATGAGTTTTTAAGTTCTTTTGAGTTCTGGTCCAGTTTTTTAGGAGCATAATTATTTTTATTTTTCTTAACCATGACATTTCAAACAGATAAGACAACAGACTTTGATCTTAAACTGAATATTTATGTTGCCAATACTGGATTATTTGGTGATTTTTTTGATCACCACAGCAGAAGTTCATGACCCTGATATGCATCAAACAAACCCATTAACCATCATGTCAAAAATTCTGAATTCCCTCTGATGTAAAGTAATATGAGACAGCAGATGAGTTGTGGCTGTGGGAGAAACATCTGAGGATAAAGGTCACTTCAGGTAAGAACTCAGCGACCCTGCAACTCCCTGAACAGTCCTAGAAAACATGTTGACTCACATGGTTTCAGAGTCAGGGTGGCCTGGGTTTCCTCTTCATCAAGAAAATCTGTGTAGCATGGTCTGATGGGACATCATGTGATAGAGATATGTATTGATGCATTGTACTGTCCTCATATGAAGACAACAGATGATGACGAAACCATGCATAATGCATTTATCATGGTGTTATGGTAGGAAAATATAACATGATACATACTCATATGGTTTACGGTGTTAATTTTGTTGACTAATTAGTCAAAGTTTTACTCAACAAACTTTTCTCCCCTGACAAAAACTAGACGGCAACTAATAAAAACAAGTGCACATGGACAAAAACTAAAACTAAATTAACTGACATTTTCCTCAACAAATAAAAACTAGACTAAAATGTTTGACAGAGACTTGATCCAACCAGACCTAATTTAGAGAGCGATCCAATCAGAGCTACTCTCTTTATGAATTGATATATTCATGTAGAGCAGGTTCACTGTTTGTTGTCAGTTCTGGTATTGTAACTGAGATGCTCTGCCAGGTAGCCTAAATAAAGGTGACTGCATTTCACACAAAAGTTAATTTTGTTTCTGTTCATTTATACATTCAAACTTAACTAGCATTCAATAAAGGGTTATTAGATGTTTCATTTTATCCAAGTGTAAACGTGACTTCAGAAATTCAAGGAAACATAAAAAATACCTTACCCTTTACACTTCATATTTTAGTTGACTACATTTACAGTAGATTTCATCGACTCAAATGTTGTGAAGTTTCATTAGCTAAAACTAGACTATGAGTAAAATTATTTAGATGGATAAATTATGACTAAAACTAAAATATATTTTCGGCAAAAGACTATAAAAAGACTAAAAATTGCTGTCAAATTAACACTGGTCCCCAGACCAAATTTGCTCCCATGGAAGAAGAAATGCCCATTTGGTTAATTGGTGACTTGCCTGCAGCTGTGAATGATGATGGTCTGTCTCTTTGTGTAGGCCCTGTGATTGACTGGGGCCAGTCCAGGGTGTACCCCACTCTATACAATGTCAGAAGGGATAGGCTCTAGCCTCATATGGGACAAGTGGTCTAGATGATGGATGGATGGAAGGTAGAATCCAGAAATCATTAAATTAGATCGCAAGTGATTTTCCTCATGACCTGGTGGTGTGATGGTTTTTGTTTTATTTAACATGAAATGATGCGGTGAAACTCAAAACAGTAAATGACAAGTTTTTACCTTGTATCCAGTTACAAAGAAGAAAATTATATCTAAAAAGCTCAACACTTTCCCAGCCCAATCCACTCCACAGTGTCCCTGAGAACCTCGTGTGAGACTCTCCTCCACTGAAGTTTTAACCTTAAATCTTTTTATTCCACAAGAAAGCGTCTGAACATGCAGTAAATTCGACTTGGTGGTATAATTTAACCACTCTAAACAAGATAAATGGCGTATTTAGTGAAATGAATTGCTTTATTGCCATAGTGGAGCTGCGGATTACCAAATCAAACAGACACAATCAGTGATTATTATCAAACCTTCAGCCCTGGAGTGGACCGCCTTGTATGTGGAGGACCTCCCAGCCATCCCCAGTGATCTGTGGAGCTGATACGAGTGAGAAGGAGAAAGACACAGATCTAAACCCCGGGCCATTTTTGTGACATCCGCTCAGCCCTCAGAAGTTGATTTTTGTGGTGGTTCCTCCTGACAGAGCTGCAGGAAAACGTCTCAGTTGGGCTTAATTACGACGAACATCCTGTTGTTCTCCAAACCAGAACAATCTGTGAGAAATTAAAGCAACCGCTCTGACATATTAACATAATTAACTCATCATCAGCTCAATCCCTAGGGCTTTCTGCGGAAGTTAATCATTGCTTTTCAACCAAAGGTACTGGGAACTTCAATGTCAGGACCCTCTTTTCCAAAAGTGTAGGAGTATACACAGTTTTCTGTATATCAGTCCCTGGACGATTTGTCAGGTCACTTTGGAGCACCAATCAGAAGTAACGTCATTAGTCCTGAAGGAGGAGGCCATCTTTAATCTCACTCTGCGTACTTACTCGATTTCACTGACGTATGCTTTGAAACAGTGCTATTTTGTTGTGTTAAATAATCATTAACTGAAAATCAGAAAACTATATGACCATAGACTTCAATGGACAGGCCGGAGGAACTTTTGTGCCTAATATCATGGAAGTGATTAAACTTCTCTTCTGTTTCTCTCTGATCTGATTACACCCAGCAATTACATCAACACTGGTAAATCGGACTGGATTAAGTGATTCTTAATGCATGTAGAGGTGAAGCCATGAGCTAAAGAGGCTAATGTCTCCTGCCCTGGTAACATTTTCCATTGAATTGATTTTTCGTTTTAGTATGACAAACACTCAAGAAGGTTCATTTACTAAATATTGTATCAGCATTTTGTTTAAAAGCATATCTGTTGCAAACTAGGGAGAAAAGCTGTTGAAAAGTGGCACTGCATGCTTCTTAGCTTGTGGCTTTAGCAGCTTCAATTCATAGCTGAAAGACCTAGCTGCAAACTAAGGGTGCTTTCACACCTAACACATTTTTTCTGGACAAAACTGGAACTCTGGTCTGTCAAAAAAAATTGCACACATACAGAACACTATGCAGGCAGAAGACGCGCAAATCAGGGTGAGTACTGCAAGCAAGTGCTACCCCATGAGCAGTGACTCTCAAAGAAGTGGATTATTCATTCAAGCCTTTGTTTATTTTCGGAAAGACGTTGTACAATCAACAAACACAATCAATCAATCGCAACAGCAAAGGAATCAATTAAAACAGTTACAAACAGAGGAACAGTGGTCAGTGATCAAAGTCTTAAAATCCATAAGAGAGGGAGAGGCTGTTATCTTTAGGGTTTGTTGGAGGAAATTTCATGAATGAGGGGCATCAAAGGAAAATGCTAATTTACCAAGTTCAGTATAGACTTGTGGAACTTTCAGAGTGAGTGAACCAGAAGAACGAGTCATGTAGGAGAAATCCTAAAACTTCAACAGGTTTGTGAGGTAGGGTGGTAGCTTGTTAGTAAGGGCTTTGAAAATATACAAAAACCAATGTATGTTCCTTCTCTGATCAAGTGATGGCCAACCAACCTTCTCATAGAGGATGCAATGATGACTGTTGTACCTGTCACCAGTTATGAATCAGAGAGCAGAGTAGTATACTGAGTCCAGAGGCTTGAGAGTTGAAATTGCAGCATGTCTATAAATTATATCGCCATAATCCAAATCAGATAAGAACTTGGCTTCAACGATTCTTTTACGACATGACATTGGAAAACAAGATTTATTTCTGTAAAGGAAGCCAACTCTCTGTTGCAACTGGGTGACAAGTAAATTCCTCATCAAGCCATATCCCAAGGTATTAAAACTCAGTGACTCTCTCGATTCTTGATCCATTGGAAGTATTATACCCTGGGCCTAAATCTAGAGTCTGGTTTCTGCTGTCAGAACACACAAAACTCCTTAAAAGTGTAAAGTTCTTGAGTGAAGTTCCTGTGGTTGAAAAGCACCTTTGGTCTCTTTTATCCACGGCCTGGCCCAGGTTTTGACAGAGATCCAGCTGATGAAATTTCACGACTTTCAATACCTCCCCTCAGGCGACACCACTGTGCACTGTGCGGCGTATTGTTATTGTGTTGTTCTTCACTGTCTCATAAATCAGCCAGCCATTGACCTATGAAGCACCTTTCATGGCCCGTTCTGCATCTGGGACCGCTGCTGCTGCAGAAACGTGAGACGGCGTGCATGCGTTGAAGCCAGCTGCCGATGTGGAGATAAAGGTTCAGCGGCTGTGTGCGTCACTCTCTTGTCATGGTACTTTGAATACTATCAGCTCGCTTTCAAGCTTGCCCAAACACAGAGGGGCAGTTTGAGGAACCCCGGGGAGGGATCAGTCCAAAATATGCAGGCCAGATCTTGATACACATCGCTGGTCTGAGCCTTGGAGAATAAAAGGACAACAGATGAGGGGAAAGGCATAAACTCTCCCTCATCTCTCAATCTCTCTCCCACGTTGTGTGCATCCAGGCTTCCTTTTTGTAACTCTTCAGTTCTCTGTTTACACTCTGACTCTTTTTGTGACCATGGCTGCAAACTTCATGACGTGGTCTTCAAAGTATGCACAACATCTCCAAGTCCAACAGCCAAAGATGGTTCCATTATTCAAAGAAATGGCTTTGATAGTAATCTGTGTTTAACCCTGAAAGTTGAAACAGTCAGTGCATCTGCATGGACTAGGGTTGTGGTTTTGAGCCTCATTCTAGTTTTGATCAAATTGGGGAATATGGCGTTAACATGCACATGGAGACACTTGGTTCCTCATATCCATGGATAGATGATGCTGCAACTTATTTAAGCTGCTGACCTCTTCAACTCAGACTTGATCAGGAGTCTTAAGCTTTTGCTTTTTTAAAATTCCAGTTATATTTAGTTCTTTCTTTACCAAAGGACAACAGAGTTTTCCTAGTATCTTGTCACATGCAATCATGTGACGAATACACTTTTAACCTCCTGCATCAACACTCTGCATCCAGGTCTTCTCTGTCCAGAGCAGTGCAGCAGGTCTTCTTCAGACAGTTGTCTCAGGACTCCATGGTTCTTCTCCAATTATGTTCCTCTGAGCACAGATCTGATCTCAGGATAAAGGAAAAAGTCACCCGGTGCTCAATCAGGTGAACTGGGAGGGTGAACCACTGTGATTTGTTTGTAGGACAGAAACTGCTTTACCAAGAGTGCAGTGTGAGCTGGAGTGTTGTCTTGATGAAGAATGAAACCATTTCTCCACAGCCTCTTTCTTCAGACTTTTTCTTGAACTTGTTTGTAAAACTGTTGATTCACCTTTGACCCTCCTGGAGCCCACTCCTCTGAAATGGTCCCCTTAATGTCAAAGAAAACACCAACATGGTCTTGAGTTTGGACTTGCTTTGTCATGCTTTCTTCATCCTTGGTGATGATGGTGTTCTTCAATGACTGAAGTTTTCAGGATTGTATTGGAAGATCCAAGTTTCATCTCATGTGATCAATCCTATAAGAAATGGGTTTCCTTCCATTTATCACAACATGTCTCCACAAATTTGTTTGTCCTTCTGATCTGAAGTCAGAAGTTTGGGGACAGCTTTGGCTCACACTTTTGTCATGTTCAAATCTTCATAAAAAACCTGCCGAACTATGTCTTCATCAGTTGAGACCATTTCTGTTGTCATTCTTATTCTAAGTTGTTGATCATCTCCAACCATTTGTTCAGTTTGTTGAATGTTTTTAGAAGTTTTTTTATGGTCGCGTGGACGTCCTCTCTGCCTTCACCAAATGTTTGTTGCCATGCAAACACGTGCATGTGACATGCAGTGCTCCCCAAACACCTCAGTTAATGTACCAAAGGATTCGGCTGCTCTTTTGTTCAATTTCAACAAAAAAAACTCCAGCGAGTCATTGCAGTGTCAGGTAAATTTTCTTTATACACACATGCTACAAGCCCTTTGGGTGCTCTCTTCTTGTTGAACTGAGCTTGTACCAACCTGTGACCCCAATAAATACAAACAACACTGTGACCTCAATATCCTCTTGCATTCCCTCATGTAACCTAAAAACTGGAGTGTATGTAGCAGTTAATGCCCATTAGGTCTACCTTTGACTTTATCTGAGAGCTTTCAGACACCTGTCAGATCGATGTTACCCAAACGCTCTGCAGATGTATGAGATCAAGGCCATTCCTCCCTGACATGGCTTCCTCCCTCTGTTTTTATTATAGCAGGCCTGAGATACATTGCACAGTTACCTCGAAGACTGGCTGGTTTGATGCTTCCCCTCGAGCTGAAAGACCCTGCTGTTTTTCCCATATGACCGAACCGTCTGGGAACCTCTATCGTCGAGACAGACGAGGAAATTAGACTTCAGCTCTCCGCCTTCCACCTCTCTGACATCCGCCGATTTAAGTCTCCAGTGGATGCACTCGCCCTTCCTTAGATGTAAGCCAGCCACTATTAAGGTTGGGCAAATTATCAAGTTTTAAAGGTGTATCAACACACATAAGACAATATGTTTTTTGTCCATGCATTTGTAAAGTGTGATGTGGATTTTAAAAATAAAGGTTGCACAGCCAAACGCCCATTAGGATTTTCTTCTGTACGGCTTTGCATGTATGTCCACTCTTACTGAAGAGTAAGCTGATAAAATGTTCAAGGTCAAAGGTCAGAGATCATGGACTTGCATGATCATCCTTTCCTATTATTAGGGTGACCATATTCTGAAAACCCAAAAAGAGGACCCTCAGCAGCATGTGTTGCGTCATGACACTCAATATCTTGACAGGCAGGTACATTGGAATAATGCCAGTGGTCCAGTGCAGCGCTTTATTATAAATATTAACCCTTTTACTACGAGGAAGATAAATGGCCGCCTGGTCTTTTTTGCCTTTTTGTCAATATATGTGTCAGAAAATGCCCTTTGAGTAAATTAATTAGCACCTTTTTCCAGGAAAAAAATAAAACATTATAGCAAATATTTGTCCTTATTAAGTTGTAAATGCTTAAATCAGTGTGTGATTACAATAAAAGGAAAAAAAGAGATTTAAATTTTCAACATGTTCCCCTTTATAAACAATTCTAAATGAACATATACAACACTTTTGAGAAGACAAAACAGAAACTCAACCTATGTTGTATTATTTATTATTATTATTATTTATTATTGTTTATATTATTATATTATTTAACTGTTTCTGAAATCCATAAAACACGAACTATGATAAAAAAAAATGATGACAAAAAAGATGAACCAGGTGAAAATACGACAAAAGAATGGCAAGAAAACACTCCAGAAAGATACTAATGTCATTATTTACAATACATTTATATTATTTACACAGAAAATGCTGATAAACCACCGATAAATGTCTCTGAATCCTCTCTCTGCTCTCCGGCCCAGTCTCCCACTACCCGTACCTCCGCCAGGCAATCCAGTCTTTACTGTAATGTACTGTACATCACTGGACAGCTTACAGAATCCGTTGAAATTTTTTGGATGGCATGAATACTCGAGGAGTTACAGTAGTTTGAATCATGCACTTCTTTTTCTGACAGGTTTGTCTGTAGAACAAACTGAGCAAAATCCGGACATTTAGAGAATTTTATAAAATCCTCCAGACATAATTTTATGACCAAATAGGAGGACATGTCCAGGCAAAAAAGGGTGTATGGTCACCTTACCTAATAATGAAACCCAATGTTGCTATAAAAAGAAGTGATTTTCTTTGAACTTTGCACTGTTCAGAGAACATGGCTGTGCATTTTTGCAGCCACAGTAAACATGAGAGCACAGTGGTGGAACGCTCGGGCCATTGCGTGGTTGGACCCAGCTGATGAGAGTATAAACCAAACCAGCCTGTTCTGAGCAGGGGTGAAACTGAGGGGTCTATGGGCATGCCAAAATCAAAGATCTGAGAGGATCGTCAGTATCGTCTGGTCTTTGAACGTTATGGACTTCTGTGAACTTGTTGAAACAACCTTTAAAAATGCTCTTCATTCCCCAGCCCTATCACAAGCTAAAGTTATGTGCAACAAAAGCAAAAGGGGGCTGGAGGGAGAGAGGAGGCTTACAGGGTTCATTTGTGCCACATCTGATCGCTTTGATTCCTCATGGGGAAGTCTCATGAGGGAAAAGGTCAGAGGTTGGGGAGTTTCCCCACTGTTCGACTTTTGTTGTGGTCTCTTGCTGCAGCTTTGGAGATTACATGAAGGTGCTTTGATGTGCCATTAGACAAGTGACAGGACAACAGGGTGGGTGGGTGGTATCCCTCTCAGACAGGTAAGCAGCGATGAAAGACGACATATTGTGTTGTCAACAGTCTGATCTACTGTAAAATACTCTTTTCAGTGTCTGGGTGGGACACAAAACAGACTTTGGAAAGACTTTTCAAGACGGACACACCATGAAGAATAAATAAAGCATGAAGGAAGCATCTGTAAATACATAAATGGTCTTTTGTCAAGCATTATTAATCAAATTTAAGGTTATTATGTTGTAAGGTTATGCTTTATTAACAAGTAAGTAAACTACAGTGTGTTCAATCATTTAAATAATTTCACACTTTTGTATAAAACACTTAAAAGGCACAATAAAATCCAATATCCGAGTAGAGTTTGTTGCAAGAAATTTTACAAATATGTTTTGAGGACCAGTGTACTCTTGTGTTGAAAAGGTTTAAAGGCTCAGTATGTAAAATTCAGCTGCCGGGGCTAGGGGGTTGCTTTTCGGAAAAAAAAACTTTGCATAATGAGAGAGAAATGTTTAAAAAGGACTAACTTGTTTTGTGCTATGAGCTCTCAAAGCCTTCTGAGGTGCTTTACAGTTTCAGATGCATTTTTTCAGTCATTATCTGAAATTTATCAGTGAAGTAGAAATGGTTTGCTGTTGAGTGAATATATCACATTGAGCAAGTTTTTGTCAACCACAGTCCTCAATTCTAAAAGAGAAGGGACACTGAAGGACGAAGGAGACAGAGGATTGCCATTCAGCTTGTGGTTGTGTTTTTAAGTGGGTCAGGGGCCGAATTACAAGAGGATGCTCTGACACTTTATCGTAGTTGACAGGAGAGGAGGAGAAAACTGCCTGCAACATCCATCTTTAACCCTCTCTAAAACAACAGAAGTCAACTTTATAAAAGTCGTCAGACCAAATTCAAACAAACTTTTCCCCACATGCGTCTGAGGCTCATTTTATTTTGGACAGGGTCCTTTTTCCAGGTTAGCATGTGGTAACTTGCTGTCATTGGTACCAAGGTCTGGAACCTTACAAAATAATGCTCTCACACTTGGCACGAGCTGAACCATGCTTCAGTTTGGTCTAGAGCAGTGGCGGTTCTAGGGGTAGGGCCACAGGGGCATTGGCCACATCGGAAATCTAATTTGTCCCCTGAAGTGCCCCTGTCCTGTCACTCATCTGTTGTTTGCTTGAGAATGACAATCAGATTGTCCCACCAACCGTTGGTGGCAGTAGAGCGCCAAATAGTCAGGTCCACGGTCAATAAAGCTGACAGATGACTATCATTTGAATGAACACAAAATGTAAGATTAAAAGTGCATGTTTTTGAATACGAATTGTGAAACATGGTTTTAAATACTATTTTATGTCCTTTGAAGTTGATCACATCCTCAAATGTGTGAAAATGAGTTTTGCTGTCTACATTTTTTTAATAACAATGTTTACAAAAGGAGTGACTGGGTGTGCTTTATCATAAATGTGACTGCATGCATGTTGGACAAATACTTGGCCCCTCTGTGAGAAATGTAGCCTCTTGATGGCCCCTTACTTAGAAAAATCCTAGATCTGCCACTGGTCTAGAGTGAGGACTCCTCTTTAGTTTGGACCAAAGTTTGGCTGTTTGGTCTGATCACGGTCCAGGGGAGGCATTACACCGACCCTTTTTGGTTCAGATAAAACTGAGAACTCCAGAAGTCCAGACCAAACGACGTAGGTGTGAAAGCACCCACAAACAGACCAGTCCTATTTAAGCCTTCGTCCTCACCACTTTACCCTGTTCCTAACCTTAGCCCCAACCCAACCATAAGTAACCTAAACCAACCTTTTAATACTTGACTTATGCACCAATAAGACTTTATGAGTGCATTTATTAAGGACATAAACATCAATCTATGATGCTCTTTGGATGATAAGTATGTATTAAAGCCTTGCAGATGCTGAACAGTGTGTAGATATCACAGACTGTCCCCCAAGTCTCTCCATGTTTAACATCTGAGCGACCATACTTGGTGTCACTCATGGTCTTTTGTACCACGTCTTTCACCTGTGTAGACATGTTACCAAACAGTTGTCTGAGGAGCTATGTAAGCAGCAGAAAACATCTTGAAAGCCTGTTGTGATTGACAGCTGAGAGATACCAGCCTGAGGGGGCCTCCATTGGTTTCTGATACTCATCACAAAGCAGGCCTCCTATCACTTTACCCCATGTGCCTTGTTGTGCGTAATGAGTCATTTTAAGGACAAAAACTGAGAACAAAGGACTCTGTTATAGTCCTGAAGCTGCTGCTTCTGTAATTCCCCTTAAAGGCTCAAACCAGTAAACAGGTCTATCATGGTAACCTGACATGTAGGTCACAGACATCTCTGAGGTGAATCAGACAGACTGGGACACTGTCTAGGACTCTGAGGTATTCCTCCAGTGACTGTCTCAGCTGACTTAACCCTGTTTACCTGCAGAGGTAAAGAGGAAGGATGGATCTGAGAAGCAGGACGCCCTCCTTAAACGTCTTAAGATCTCTGCTTGGCAACATTCACTCAGTCACTCTCCAAAGTGGCGTGTGGGCGCCCGTGGCTTTGTGTCACTGCTGGCTCGGTGTTGAGCTTTCTCTGAACTGGTCATCAACAAACCTGTGATGGAGCGCTGCAGGGGGGACCACGTTTGTAGGCCAGTCCAGAGTTCAGATTTGGACCTATATCAGTTGCATACACTACAGTTCAAACTGGTGAACTTTGTTTTTTTGGCAAATATTCACTCATTTTGAATGAAATGCCTGCAACACTTTCCAAAAAAGGCACTAATTGTTGAAGCTTTGTAGGTGGAATTCTTTCACACTCTTGCTTGATGTACGACTTCAGTTGCTCAACAGTCCGGGGTCTCTGCTATCATATTTTGTGCTTCTTGATGCTCCACACATGTTCAGTGGAGACAGGTGTGGACTGCAGCAGGTCAGTCTAGTACCTGAACTCTTACTACCAAACCACACTGTTGTAACACGAACAGAATGTGTGTTGGCATTGAAATACTTCTCTCAGATGGCAGCATGTTGCTCCAAAACCTGTATGTACCTTTCAGCATTAATGGTGCCATCACAGATGTGCAGGTTACCCATGCCATGGGCACTAACACCTCCCCATACCATCACAGATGCTGTCTTTTGACCTTTGCTCTGATAACAGTCTGGATGGTCCTTTTCCTCTTTAGGAGGACAACACGTCCATGATGTCCAAAAACAGTCTGAAATGTGGACTCAGACCACAGCAGACTTTTCCACTTTATACTTTATATTTACCCACTTTATATGTCTTTGTCTTTGCATGGTACAATTTGACCTTGACCTTGTGGATGTAGAGAGGAACTGTGTTAACTGACAATGGTTTTCTGAAGTGTTCCTGAGCCCACGTGGTGATATCCTTTACAGAATGATGCTGCTTTACAATGCAGTGCTGCCTGAGGGATCAAAGGTCACAGGCATACAATGTTGGTTTTCAGCCTTGTTGCTTACGTGCAGAGATTTCTCCATATAACCTGTTCACCTGTGGAATGTTTCAAACAGGTGGTTTTTTTAACTCCTCAACTTTCTCAGTCTTTTGTTGCCTCTGTTCCAGCTTTCTTTTTTTTTAAACGTGTTGCAGGCATCAAACTCAAAACAAGTGAATATTTGCAAAATTAAAGTTGATCAGTTTGAACATTAAATAGCTTTTCTGCCAGTTAGCACTAAGTAACATGGTCACATGGTAAGCCGTACCACCAGTTGGACTTTGTGTTGCAGGAATAAAATTGGAAATGAAAGTGTTACTGCAGAGGTATTACAGAAATCTTTTTCATGTCAGGGACATCCTTGCATGCAAAGGTCAGCATCTTAGGCATTTTTATTGGATAAAAATGATCTTTTTGAAAATGTCAGGTGCATGGACAGGGTTATTTTTTAAAATGGAGACGAAAAAAATCTGAATTTGTTTCCTCCTTTGGACGACTACCGAAGCCTCCTAGACACGTGAGACCAGGCCACCGCCCTAAACTGGTAAACAATGTGGAAAATGTTAAAGTCTTATAGGGGAGGTGTTTTTAATTTAGCGTTGGCTCTGGTACTGCTGCATTCCCCTCAGCACCCCGACTGCCCGAGTCCCTGTTGCCACTGCAGTTATGGTGCCCACCTCAAGATGGCAGCGCCCACAAATCTGTCATCATTTGTCTTTATGTCAGTTGTTTGTCACTTTGGTATGAATTTATCCTTCTGTGTTAGGAGCAGAGAAAGCATCGTCCTCCGTGTATGTAGCATGTGTCTGAGCCATTGAGGATTTCAACATGGCACATCGGTGAATGAAACCGAGGCCTTCTGTCCACTCAGAGAGCCGCCCTGCATTACAGCTACAAGTGTAATCACAGTAATCTGGCTGAATCCCATTATAGCACTACCCGAGTCTAGACGGCCTGATCTCTGCACCGCTCCAAACTCTCTACTCATAAATGACATCAGTGACTTTATACAATTACATTTCTCCCACACAAACAAACACAAGCTGGGAGTTTGGCTCCAAAACAAACACACACACACACACAGCCAACCCCCATCCCATAATCCACCCAAATCAACCAGCAGCATAACCTTCTGCATGATATCAGACAGAGGGGGCAGAGGATTTACTGTCTTTCTAAAAATACTGCGGAAGAGATGAATGAGTGGAATCCGTCGCACTAATCTGCATTATACATGTGTGTACGCGCATGCTTTGTGTTCATTTACCAACTCTGTTTTGTTTTTCAACTTTCACCCTCCATCCCTTATCTGTGTGTCCTCTGCTATCGCTGCAAAGTAGATTGATTGTGCTTAATAGTCTGCTTTATGAGACGGGAGATGTTCCAGACAAACATGTGGATTAGCGAGCGCAGGGACACATTGTAACCCAAGCGCCAGGCAAATGAAAATGTTGTTCTGGATTTCCTCTGCCGGGCTCAAGTTAAAACTCTCGCCGTCAACACAAGTAAACATTTTTCCTTTGTGTTATCGCAGATGATGCTGTTGTCCTTAAATGGTGGGTATCAGCACCCTGGAAATGAAAGGATGGAAACAGAGGCACATACATAATCCGTAGAAAGAATTTTTAAGTCCTGTCCACAGTCAGGCCTTTGGTTTTTCATACAATAGATTTGCTTGGCTCTTTATGGCAGTGTTTTTCTGGGAGGAGAGACTTAGGTGGTTTTCACACCTACAGCTTAACTGCTTTATTCTGATTTGGTTCAAATAAATGCTACAAAGTGTTGTATTTCATTTGGATTGTCCCATGTTCACATGTTTTGAAAAAAGCAGAGTCCAGGCCCAGAGCCAGCGTTGCTTTGACTACAAGTGGCGCCATGCATTAAGCAAGGAAAGCCATCAGGCTTCCCACAAAGTGATGATATAATAACAATAATAGCAGATATTAAATGTCCTGTCTAAGATAATATGGACAAGCATATTCATCATTAAGGGACACACTTTATGACATAAGTACAACAGACTCGCTGCATAAGGAGGAGGTCTTTTAATACTTGCCGGTGTCTACAGAGGACCGTGCCCTGGACAAACAAGTCTGTCTCGCAAATGATGCAACAAAATTGTCTACTATATGAAACCGTAGAACTCGGGAAATATCTGGAAACAGGAACTCCAGGCACTGCAAAAACTCAGATCTAGGTGAGAGTATTTGTTCAATTTCAAGACAAAAAATCTCACTAGACTGATTCCAATCCACAATTTCCTTACATGTCTGGATTAAGATCTTATTTGAAGATATAAAAACTAAAAATAAGGCCTGAGTTGCTTGTAGTAATAAGTAAAATAATCTGCCAATAAGACAAGACAAATTAACTTGAGCAGATATTAAACCTTAATTTAAGAGCCTCACTGAGTTGAACTTTCCTTGTTTCATTGGCAGATATTTTTTTGTCATTACAAGCAGTTCAATTCCTTATTTTTGCGTTTCATTCCTTAAAGTAAGATATTTATCTTGACTGGTTAAGCGAATGTGAATTACAATAAGTGTTTTGGATATTTTTGACTTGAAAATAGACAGTCACACTTACCTAGATCTGAGTGTTCGCAGTGGGACCACCGTCTTGTCTGCGTTTCTGTGGTTCCAAAACACGTAGAGGGCAGTACTCAATCTCCACACTGCCTGACAAAAATCCAAGAAGGACATGGGATATAGTACATCAAGAACAGGCTCCTATGTGACTCATTTGCAAAAGGCTGCATCAGCTAAGGCATCCCAAACGATGACATGAGGATACCAGATAGCATGGCAACTTATCATAACATAACACCCGTAGAAGTGTTGGCAAACAAACTGTCGGAGTGGCTTTGAAAAGGATAAATTCTCCTTCTTGAGTGAGCTGGACTAAATTGAAATGCAGTTATTGTTACTGCTGTTGCTGCTTATTCTGCTACAGCGTTGTGATGAGTTAACTCGTCAGTCTGTTTGTGCCGGTTCCTGGGGTGATTGTTTTCTTGCTGCTAATGAACTGCTCCAGAGTTTGATCGGAAAACAGCAGAGACCAAAAAAACGAAGACCCCTAAAGGACACAGATTGCCCACCTGTATCACAGCAACCCTCCTGACTGATGTAAGTGTAAAAATGACCTTATCCAGTAACTCAGCTGATATGTAAGAGCTGAGGATCCTTTTAAATGGCTTTTCATTAGCACTGTGTTCTCCTTTTTTCAGCCCATTTGTTCTGACTTTTTCTAACAGCCTTGCACATAAAACACCGTCTGTTAGGGGTCTTTTCCGAGGTGCCCCTCATTATCTGTTTCAAGTTACTTTTACTGCCTGTTTTGTTGTCTCTCACATGCTTAATGTGAAATGGTAGGCACATAAAGCTGCAGATGTGCTTGCACCTGAATCTGAGTTTAGCACATCTTTTCAGTAAAGGCCTGAAAAAAAAACTTTTTTTAAAGCAGAATACCTGAAATCCATGTAATGGCTTAAAGAGGAACTTACAGGTCAAATTTCTCATCACATTTATGAAAAAAAATCCGTCAGTGTCTTTGTCACGAGTTAGTTTTTAATTTAAAATCGTTTTTAATAGAAAAAGTCACACATTTTGATGAGAAAGTGCCTTTTATATTTATGACAGGACGCTGCAGCTTTACAGCAGCAGACAGAGGATCAGTTTATCTCCTACCCCTGCAGGTCATTTTTGTGACGCTATGCTGAAAAATCCAATTCAATCAAATGATCAAAACAATATTGCAGAATTGTTTTTTGGACACCATTAGTTTGGACAAACCCTCGTCTGCAGCCTGCCATGATCCTGCTCTCATAGTTTTGTTTCATGCTGCGTCAGACATTTTAACACAAAGCTCTCAAATACATATTCATTTAGGGTTGTGTATGTATTTGGCATTTGTAGGATGTTGCATGAATAAAAAACATCTTTTGGTGAGATATCAGAACACTGGTTCCACCAGCATTCACCTCAAGTTCACCATCACAACCCTGTTTCTCTGCTGGAATGAGCTTCTCCTGGTGGTCCCGGCCGTCATGTTCCTGTTAGCCTCACCGAGCACTGAAGTACCTCTTGATTTGAGGAGCTGAGCGGGTCTGGAGTCCTGCCAAAGAGGAGCTCCGGTTGCAGCGTTGACATGGCTCTCTCTCATCCTTCACCTGCTATCTATTAGCTCTGAGCTGGTGATACTGGGGCACCACTGCACAGTTTCTCCACCACAGTCACTGCTGCCTGAGGCCAGTTTCACTCTGTGGACCTGGAGAAGTTTGGTGGAAAGTCAGCATCAGAGCCAATCAGTACGGCTGGGAAATATCTTGAGTTACTGAGAAAAGTGGAATATTTTTTAAAAGTGCCCTTTATATAGTGCAATGTTGAATTAACCAATTCAAACAAGTTGCCTGGTTTAAACCAAACAACGCCAACGTGCTTAAGGAGTTTGGACAGTGTGTAGGAAGTTTTCTGCAATACTTGATTGAAAAGTAGAAATTTTCTGCAACTAAATGACTTCTTTTTGTTGAAGTATTGAACAGGTAGCACTTTTGCAGTTTTCTCAAGAGTAATATTAATTGCATCATTCTGACAACCATTCATTACTTCCTTGCTAAAAAAAAAATCTACCGTGTATCACATTTCAATTAAAGTAATATATATGGATCTAAAACTGTGGTTTTTGGTCTAACTAACATTTAAACTGGTTTTTAAACTTCACCTATATCCCTTTTCCCTCTAAAAAGTTGGCAGTGGCTTATGGAGCCATGCAACCAATAAACCATTATGAAATGCAGCAGCAATTGCAACTGCCACAATCACAAACTATCTTCATATTTTAACTTAATTTACACCCATTATCATCACTGTATATTAATTTACAGCAGTTATTCAGAGATATTTCTAGTCTGTTCTCTGATTCAATGCCTTCCATTTGCCCCAGAATTCAGAGGCTGCACTGTAAGAATAAAAAAGCTTATTACTGATTGGACAAATGAGGCTAAATGTCAAATCTGCAACAATATTTTGCTTATTTCGAATGTGGTGCAACCAATCATGGACCGACCTACATTAAAAAAGTTTGGAAACATTATTTCTGTCCATTATTGCTCCCCTTTATTGTTACTAATCTGTTGTGTATTTAATGTTGTTGAAAAGTCTGATTAGTCACCTCTACAACGAAGTACAACCTGTAAGGATCGTGCATTCGTGGAATGAGCAATACGGCAGTCTCTTGAACTTGGTCCTTAGTTTGGAAATGCTACCAGGGCTGACACCAAAAAATACCACCACTCTGCTTACCAGAACACCAGCTTCCAGTTCCAGGAGATTTTGGCATGTTTTTTTGGGTTGCTAGCCACACATTTAGCCAAGATGGATC
Organism: Cetoscarus ocellatus; assembly: GCA_037902135.1. Taxonomy (NCBI): domain Eukaryota; kingdom Metazoa; phylum Chordata; class Actinopteri; order Labriformes; family Labridae; genus Cetoscarus; species Cetoscarus ocellatus. The sequence continues at coordinate 190,223 of JBAMNC010000695.1, read as the reverse complement.
TTCAGTGGGCGTCCCCAAGAAGTCTGGTTCCTCACCCTTGTTTCTATGAGGAACTGTAGGCTTTCCTGCAGGAGAAGAGGGGAAACTTGGCACTTTTTTTAGGGGACGTCCCACATGTTTAGCTGTGTTGCTCATTCCATGAATGGACAATCCTTACAAGTTTTACCTTGTAGTAAAGGTGACCAATCAGGCTTTCCAACAATATAAAATACAATATGGATTAGTATTATTAAATGGGAGAAATAATCGGCCGAAATAATGTTTCTAAACTTCTTCTGAGCGTAGTGTCAACATAGGGTTTAGTTTGGACTTAACACCAGAAGTGAAGATAAAGCTGAGCTTGAGCAACAGTAATTTACAGATAATTCACTCCCCTCTCATGCAAATCTACCTTTTATATGTTTTTTACTAACTTATTTTGTTTTAAAACTACAGTCATGGCACCAACATAGAGCCGTTCAGCATCTTTGTCTGAGCCGTGTGAGAGGCTAAAAGGTCTCTGTTGTGAAACATTGCCCAGCTTACATCTCCTATAATGTCATTATTTGGCCCCTTGTTCCTTTGTGTTCCCTGCAGTATCAATAACACGTGAATTAAAAAGGCTTTGTTCGCTGTTTTGGCGGTGATACCGCACATTTTTCACATTTGAATATACAGCAGCTCCTCTGAGAGAAGTTTCATGTGTTGGCCCCCGGGGACAGGACTGTATAGGTTTACAGTCACACATTTACTGTATACACTCCTACATTTATACAGGGGGCCATGCACACATACAGGCTTCTGATTCTCTGAGATGTGGATGACTTTAGCTCTTTGAATCTGTTTTTAATTATTTTTATGTCCAAAAGTCCAATAACAGAGATTATAGCCTAATAACAACATGATCTGCATAATAAAATATGATCTGTACAATAAAAGAACATAATAGGACATATGATAACGGATAGTTTTATTTATCCTCTGAACCGAGCAGCTGAGAGCTTTTATAGCTCTGCTTTACCCGGCCTTACCTGCTGGTGTGTGTGCGTGTTTTTGTCATTTTTAAAGCCTCACGTCTTTCCAGGAACAGTGTCCCAGTTTCTTTGAACAGCAGAACAGTTGTTATTGAGCCTGCTTTCTCTTAAAGAAACAATTCCCATGGAAACGGTTGACAACATGTTTTGTTGGACAGTAACAGGACACTGTTTATGAGAGGCGATGTTGCTTTTGAATTTTTCATGTAGCTTTTCAATACCCAAACAGGACTCCACTCATCTCCCTTTGAATCCGAGGAAAACCGAGTCTGTGGGGATGGAAATCCAAGAACAGTGACAAATGAGGCTGAAAATATCAGCATGATGGAGATATGAATTATGTTTTCATAACATACAATTATAGGTCTGTCAGTATGTCAGTGGAGTCTGAAATTAACAAATTTATGAATTAATAACTGCATCAATCACATGATATTTTAATATGCTATGGGAGCATTGTAGGAAAGCTGTTGTAGCATGGCAGTAGCTTTATGTCTCTGACTTTAGCATCTTCCTGCCTTCACAGTGAGGCTGGATATTCACTAAATGGATTAGTTCAAATTTGTTGTTACAGAAGATTCAAGAAATTCTTGACTTTTTTACTTTTTTGTCTCCATCCAACAGAGAAACAGTTTCTAAGTTGTGTCTTTTTTTGAATAAAGAAATACTGAGGCACAGGCACAGTTTTATAACCTGATACACCAGATGGACCGTTGAATATATTTCACTAGTCCATTGAGGCAACAGTCCATAGAAAGTGTTTGGGAATGGGCTGAACCTTTTAGAAGCATATCCTGCAGGTGATTGGACAATCAGTCTGTCAATCACATTCCCTATAATGTAGTAGGCAGACATGAGCCACTTCTTAGAACAAACTCTCACCATAACATGTCAGAAGTGAAGCAAAAATATCCTTTATATGGAGAAAAGCTTTCAGTGTTTGTTCTTCATTTAACTAGAGAAGCACTCCGAGAGCAAAGACCTCCGTTCCACTCATCCAATAGAGTGACCTACTTAGTAGTGGGTCTTGTAACCTGTTGACTGAACCAATTTGCTGCTGTTTGTGCAGATGTTGGCGTTTTGCGCGCGGCGGCGCTTCCAGTGGGCGATGTCACCAGCCTGACGGTCGGAGCAAAACCACGGCGCTCCGTTGTGCGGCGTGTTTGCTCTATGTGGAATTTGGGGGTTAGGTTTTTACACTCACACACACAGACTTCTGCTATGACGGACTATTTCCGTGCTGACATTATCAGCAGCCTTGTTTCGAGTGATTAAGAGGCTCCATCTGGAATGTCTTCCTCCTCTCCGCTGTGTCTGTGAGCAGAACTCTGCATGCACAGCTTTCAGTGCTGAATTACCGTTTGGCGTTTCGTGAGACAGCAGACTGAGCGCCGCGGAGAACTCCTCTGCTGGCATTGCAAGGGAAGCTGGGAAATGTAGTGACATAGGCTTGAAAAACTAGACGTCAGTTCGCAAATAAACTACAATTCCCATGGTGCCGTAAATGAATGGGATTTGCCGTTATAAACTTTAATGTTTTTTGTGATGACAATCTACATCGGATCAGCACCAAAATGAACTGGCTTCTTTCTTGGACCAAACCACACCTCTGGTTAAATTTTCATGTAAATCCATCCAGAAGTTTTAGAGTAATTTTGCTAATAAACAAACAAACAGACAAGCAAACAGACAAACAGACAGACCTGGGCGAAAACATAACCTCCTTGGCGGAGGTAATAAAGAAATGTGGTCTAGATCTGTTAAAAGCTGAAGCTGTTAGCATTTATGCTAATTTCTGTGTTAGCAGTCACTTCCTGTTCTCACCTCACTTGTAGCTCCACCTCTTCCTGCTCTAAGGTATGCTGATTGGGCTGAGCACAGTCGTTGTAGATTGGAGCTCAAAAAGACGAGTGCTAAGCTACTTGGCGTGATGTTTGATGTGGTCGGCCATGAAGGAGTAGATGGAGAAGTAGCTGTGGTCGTGGCCTGGCTGCAGCCTGAAGACCACAGGGATCTTCATCTCCAAGCAGACGGCAACCAGGTTATCAGGGAACAGCTGCTGGCAGACAGGAACTGATCATCAGAATGATCAGGATGTCAAGCTGAGGACCTGAGTATGACGTTGCCAACAGTGGCATCCAAGGTTAGGAAACTGGCGTGGCCAGAGAGAATCCACGCAGGCACGTGAACATGCAGACTCCTCACAGCCTGGTTGACACAGGAAGTCAGAAGTCAGTCTCCCTCTGCTATGATGAAGGATCCAATTATTTTAAAGTACCTAAAGAAGTTGAGGATGGAGGAGAGAGGTGTCCTCGGTCCTTGTGTTGCTCCCTCACTTCTCTCACAATCCCTCGCTGGGAGGAGCTAAGGTGTGAGGAAAGGAAGCAAGTGAAGGAAGCAGGATGGATAGAGTAATGTAACGAGAAGCACACCAAAGTTGAGCTAATAACATTTTTGGAGTTCAATGTTCAACCCTTGATATATCAGGAACTCATAAGTGGATTTTCTTCAAACACTGCAGTGATGACCACTCTAACACAAGGAGACACCTCACACTTTAGGGGTCATAGGTTAAGAGTCAAGGTCATGAGGCCTTGTGCCATATCTCAGGAACCTTTAGAGGGATTTCCTTCAAACTTGGCACAAATAGACCCCTCTTACTCAAGACCAAACCGGTCACATTCTGGACTGGGAGGGTCCAGGCTTTTGTGACTCATATCCATCTAACCCTAATCCTAACCCTAACCCTCATCCATGTCAACCTGAATCCCTTGCTTGAGCATGAAACCATGAAGAAGCAGGTCAAGTTAAAACTAATTTTTAATACATGTGGACCTTCCTACTCGACATTCTGCACTCCTTGTTATATTTCTACAGATATAGAGTTCACTGATTTGATGAACAGGTCAAAAAGAGGATCACAAATGGCTATGACAACAGGGAGTCTCACTCTGTTCTATGCCTTTGGTAGTACTCACATGCTCCCCGTACCCTGCCGTAAACCTGGTGTCAAATTAGCTGAAGCAGCAGTCAGTGTCTACAGGAGGAGGATTAGCTCATGTGCACTGAAGGCTGAGCAAAGAACCCTCCACTGTCCACACTAATGCTGATTAAGTGGTGTCTGCCACGAGTCTGCCTGTTCACATAACACACAGACTCTCATATACAGACGCAAACAGGCTGCTTTGCACAGTTTGAAGTTCATTTCCTGTTTGCCATTGCACTTTGCACAGATTTCACTCTTTTAGCATCAGTGAACAGAGTTCTGGAGTGAGTTTAGAATAGAAAAAGTGCACCTTTGGTAAAATACGTCTACCAGACACCAAATGTTCAGTGCTGTATTTGCAAAGCCTTGGCATATCTACACACATTTTACCACACAAAGAAGATGCATTAGAGTGAAAAGTTAAGGTTTGAACAAGCTCATGCACACACTCACAAAAAAGCACAAAAAGGGCATTTTAGATGCTCAAAGTCCAGATTTAAAGGAAAGTTTGCATCCTGAGAGAGTTCCAGTCCAAGTGAAGTGTTCCCAAACTTGTTCGTCTTGCGCTGGCAGCGAGCTCCAGGTGGTTCAGGAATAATCCAGCCTTGTGAGGAGAGAGAGTGCGAGCGTCGTATGGCGTCTGGACAGCATCCTTGGCTCTGCACGGCAGGTCCAGACAGACCTCGGAGAGAGGGGATTTGGTCACGCAAGAGTGGGAAACTGGGACACACTGGGATCTGTGGTCCTTGCTGTGGAGTCCAGGGTTTTTTTTAAAGTCCAAGAGCCTTGGGCCGAAACAACGAAATGCCACAGCCACGTCCCATTGGTCCAGCTGCAACTGGTGGCGTGCAGATATTGAGTATCAGTTGTTGAGCTGGCAGCTGTCAGTCAGTCAGCAGCCGCCTTCACTGACGGGAGTGTGGACGTCGGCAGGAACTCAAGACCTCACAAGGACGATGGTTGGACTTTGATTCTTTAAACTTTGATGGATTAGCAGAAACTCTGGAACTCCAGCCTGTTCCTCTGGAGCACTGACTTTAGGTAAGTGTCGCTTTGCAAATGGCTCATGTTAAAAATAAAATGGTGGAGCTTTAAGGATTGGCATAAGGAAGAAAAACAGAGGAGTGATTTGTTTTTATAGTCACTTTGAGAAACAAAGGTTTTAAAAAGTTAGAATTGAGTTAAAATGTCAACAAAATAATAAGAATTGAGTTAAATATTGTATAAAGTATGATGCTTATGTAGTGAAAATGTGAATACTGTGCAACACTGTACCAATATTTTATAAAGAAATATCAATATTTTACCAATCAGTTATTTACAAAAATTCAGTTTATTATTATACAAAAATTTATTCAGTTTCTCCTCTGTTTATTTATTGTTATTGTTTATGTCACCGGAACAGACAACAAAGCTTATCCATGCAAAAGGGACCACAATTTATAGAAATTACACCGTGTAGAAACCTTTAAAATGCATATAATATTGTGACTTCTTAGTAATAAAAATAAAAGAAATTGACTAAAAATGGACTAATTAGAGCAAAAATTAGGAAATATAATATCATGCTTATGATATTGCATGATATTATGACATCGTTTTGTCACCTCTGAATCATGATACATATGGTATTACCAGATTCTTGTCAATACATAGATGCACCCCTAAACTAAATTTAAAAAATCACAATAATGAGAAAAAGTTTGTGTAGTCAAACATAATTTTGAAAAATTGTGAATAAATCCAAATATTAATAAAGTCAAATTGTTAAAAATAATGCTAAACTGATTATTGAGAATGAAGATAAAATAACAAGAATGAGATAAAAACATTGAAATGAAAGGATGAGAATTAGGTTAATGAATCTAGAATAATGTCTAAATAATTAATGAAATATTAATTTTGATAACACAATATAGTCCAAAATCAAAGGTATAATCTTTAAACCAACTCAAACAAACAGACCCAAACAACACCAGTAACCCCAGTGAAGATCCCGTGCAATAAGATACCAGAGACCAGGAGTTAATGGGAATAAAGGCAAACAAATGCAGAAATGAATAAATTAATGCATAAATACATAAAGTTAAAGTAAAAATAAGTAATATGATTAAATTATTTAAAAATGACAACAATGTCAAAATGTTGATATGATGGTAAAATAATCATTGAGGATAAACTTTAAGACAAATATGATTGAAATAATAATTGTAATGTAAAATACTAAAATAAAGTTGAGAAAAGAAGAAGGTTAGGCAGTCCAGAATAATGCTGAAATAATGATCAACAGTTAAATCAAAATAGCACAATAAAGTCAAAATATTTAGATTAAGTTGAAATGCCGATAACAAAATTAAAATAAAATAAAATCAAAGTAATGAGATAAGGCTCAAGTATTAGAAAAGTATCAAAACATTAGGACTTAAGTTGTAATGCTAATGAAAAAATAATGTGTAGATCAGATAATTTTAATAATAAAAATAATACTATAACTTAGTCTGCAAAACATTTTTAAATATACCTGTTAAAAAGTGGTTTACCAAACTAACATTCAGGAAAAGAAAGAAAATGAAATTTAACAAAACAAACTAAAAACAAAATAAATGCTCCAACAACTAAAAGGACAAACAAACAGACCAGAACAACATCAGTAACAGAACCATCATAATATAGTACCTGAGCGCAGGAGTTTATGGGAACAAGGTTAAATTTATGAATGAATGAGTAAATAAAAATGAATGGAAAAAACTACAAGGTGAAGAATAGTTTCCAAATAACTGAGAGTTAAAGGTAAAGTTAAGATATGAAACACAGTCAAAATGTGATAATTATTGTCAAGTAATTTATGAGTATAAAGTACAAATAACAACACTTTGGCTGAAGAAACAAGAATAATGTCAGAACGCTGAAATAAAATATTAAAAACTGAATATTTATAAAAAGAAAGAATTCTAAATACCACATAGAGAAAATATTGAGAATGAAATTCAATGCCAAAAACAATTAAAATAAAATAAGATCAAAATAATTTAATAAGGCTGAAATATTATATTATTAGATATTTCATTATCGAAAATTATGTATAATAGTGATAATATTTATTATTACTATTGTTATTATTCATTTAAAAATTAAATAGCATTTTTAAAAATTGTCAATAAGAAAGTGGTTTGGCAAACAAAAAGAAACAGACTTGAGATAGAAGTAGTATTAGTATTATTATTATTTTTTCTCTGACAACATGGGAGAAGCAGCAATGCATGCATGTAGAAAGGCCAGTTCATAACGTGGATTACGGCTCAGCTCCCATGTGAACAGAGGGGATGACTCGGCTCAGTTTGACGTTTCAAACCCAAACACCCTTGTCCACGAGGATGGAGCGTCTGTGATCCTCCAGCTCGGTGAAAGGAAACTAAAAAAGTGTTTCAGTGATTGAGACTGAAGATGTAAACAAAACACCTCCGTATGGGCGAACAGGCCCTGATTCTTCTGCCGGACTGAAACTGTTCCTCCAAACCTCTCCCTTTGTCCTCTGGGTTTGTTTCCATGCAGTGTGAGGGCAGGTGCTGCCCCCCCCCTTATTACCCAGCCCTGGTTGATTGCTTGTAATGCCTGAGTGCGTATGGCTGAAGGCGCACGCCGGTGTCAGAGGGAATGCCCTCTTAATGGGGGCAGCAATCAGGCGGCCGTCGCCAACGAGGCAAAGGAAAACAGGGCAGAACGGCGCAGCATGTCAGAGGCTCATTAAGGAGTGAGCGGCGTTTATAACAGGAACAGTAAATCACTGTGCTCCCCTGGAGCGCCCAGAGCGGAGAGTCCTGCCCCGTTCAACACGCCGGTCATCACTCTGCACACACCAGTCACTGTGTGTGTGCAACAGCGGGGAAGAAGAAGCCAATGTTCTTACTCCGTCCAAGAGTCAAAGACCAGGAACCACCACAGAACGTCTCATGTTCACATCTGGACTCTTCTGTGCATAGCTGTCAAGTCTCCCGTTTTGGCCGGGTAACTACCGTATTTTACCCCTCTTTCCTGCTGTCCTCCTGTATCAGTATTTTCCTGTAATTTTCCCGTATTATAATATAATAATAAAAAAAATCATTCCTCTGCCTCTCCAAACTGAACTCTGTCACTAGCCTCGCGGGAATGGGGCAGTAATGCACCAAAGTGATGGATGCCAACCGCCGTAAAACCAAAGAAAGAGAAGAGGTTGGTGCCTACAGCGGGAACAAACCAAGAAAAACAAAGGAGAGAGATGCATGGATGCGACGAAGGAGATGGCATTCCTGCCAAAACAAACAAAGAAGTTGTGTAAATATCTCGAACAAAAGTATGTAATGAAAACAAAATGTAAATGTTTAACTTAAAGATAAGCAGTTTGAAATAAACAGTAAATATGTAATGTGCTGACTTGTATATGAACTGAAAATATGTCAAATAAATAAATGTGTTTCATATAACCTTTTGTTTTTGTTTTTTTCATTTAGGCAATTAATAATGTAGGGATGTTCAAAGCATTTCAATGTCAACAAATGTCAGATTCTGATCACCTAATTGTAGTTAGTAAATGGTTGATGAGTGGTTAATTTTAGATTTCTTGTACACATGTCTTAAAAGGTAAAGGATACTGGAGTTTGGATGGGGTGGTGGGATGGCTCTCATATTCGCTCGCTTATTTTTAAATCCAAAACTTGACAGGTATGCTTCTGTGAGAACCATCTGCTCCAGAGAACACGTCAAAGAAACAGGAGGGGACTGCTCTGATCATGCTTTAAGAAACAGGAGGTTTATGAAGACAGAAAGATCTGCAAGTAGGACAATTTTAGGCAACAATGTCAAAAGCAGGAACCTTGTGTCCCATTTGGGCTCTGGATTTACTCATAATGGGTGATCTGGGTGCCTGAAAACGAAAGTTTTACCCTCTTTGTCATTGTGTTTACCTGACACGCCAGATAGACAGTTCCATCTATCCATCACAGAAATATTTCACTAGTCCATCTGGAGAAGAGCCCATAGAAAATGTTTTCAGAGGGCAGAACCTTCAAAAACAACTGCAGCTGGTGATTGGACGATCGGTCTGCCACTCACACTCATCACAGACCAATCGTATCAAGCCACAGTATGACGTAGCAGCCAGACCTTGTTGTTAGCCGTTAGCTTAAACTACATTTCAGTCCTTAGACTATCATCTTACATTAAATTATACCACACAGATGGATCATTTACCATTTATATGTGACATGAACCTCGTCAACAACAATCCCCAACAAGTTCTCCCGGTAAACTATACAACCAGCAGAGACGTGATTATCACAATGGGGTTTGGAGACCTTTCTATCTTCTGAAACTGGCCAGGAGAAGAGGAGTAAGAAAAGCTTTAAGTGATGTTCTTTGCTCCTCTTCTAGAGAAGAAATTGAGTCCATTTCTGATAAAAGTGAAGATATTGCTGCATCCACGGGGACCGCTTCAGAAGCCGCCATTGTTTTCAAGCATGCAGTCACTTCCTACTGTCGTCACATCTTTGGTCTCGCCTCTTTCCCCTGATTGGGTCGTTCAGCTTTTAGCCGAGTGAAGTTGTAGAGGATTGGAGCTTGGCAAGATGGATCTGTATGATTTCAGACAATGAATCAGGCAGGTCCATCTGCTTTGCAAGGTTAACATTTTGTGGGCTGGAAGTATAAACAGTTAATTGAGACAGGGTCTTATCACACATGTGCAATATGGTTCAAGCCATGTGCAAAAACAATAGCAGACTCCCAAATTTGTTTGTGACTTTCCGTAACAATTTTTATGCAATTCAAAGAAATATATAAATCTGCAGCTGTTAAATGCAAGCTTATGGAGGTCAGGTCAGGTATGGGAGCATATGCCGGTTCAGGACTTTTCTGTGTCAACCTGGGCCCTGATTTGCTTAGGCTTCCTGAAAGGCATCGTCCAGGCCCCTGCTAGGCCTTTGCCCCATCTCATGTATCCTTCAAGCAGATGCCTGCACATCGCAGGGGATCGCCCCTGTGGCCTGGTCCAACCCACTGGGTCCCAAACACTCAGTGAGCAGCGATACCCCTAGAAGCTCAGCCCCTGTATCCAGTGGCTGACCCTGGATCCCATTCCTGCCCTCCTAAGCACGTCAGCAGTGGACACACAGCCAGTGATACCCAAAAATATGTTGAGGAGAATTATGCACAAATAAGTCTAGCTGGCATCTCTCATCAGAGCATAGCAAGATCAGGAGGACTATTACCCCTAAAGACTTGGCCGCATGATCATTTACCCTGAGCACCTTACCTCCAAGCAAATTTATGGTTTAATTTTTTTATTTTGTTGATTTTTCCACAGTTTCTCTTTCCCACATTTAGACAAAGGGAGCAATCATTGGCACGCACGTCAGCGTCAAAATATTCAACATGGCGGCCCAACTAAAGTCATCAAAATGACAAAAATAATGACTTTAAAGATAATGTCTGGATGAAGATGTGTGTTGCACATGGTGTGTTCCTACTCAAGCTTCTACTGGTAGGAGGCACAGTTGGTCCTGAAGAGGATGAATTTGTGAGCGGAGCTGAAAATGTCCTCCTCTCATGCACAATGAAAAGGACACATAAAGTTCCTGTTTAATGAAATGAGCACCAGGTCATAACCACTTGATATTGAGTCTGACTTCTGTAAAGCAATTTTTATACACAAATGAAACGTGTTGCTTTAAATGTAAACAGAAAGGCGTGCCAAAAACTTTATCAGAAAATAAGGACAATGACCCAAAATAAATGAGGCTTCCTCTTGTCTTTTCTTGTCTTTGTTTATTTCTTGCATTTGTTAGTTTTAAGTGATACCTTTTTTTTTTAAATAGTTTGTTGCTCTTTTTGTCAATCTTTCTAAACCATCAACTACGTCCTTCCTCACCCTGGAGCGAGCCAAAATAAAATCACCAGCCAGCAAGCGTATTAGATTAAGATGAAGGGGTGAATTCATATATGTAAAATTGTTGGCAGTAACTTACTGGCAATAAGATGCCAGTAAGTTACCGTAAATGTCTTTACAGTAGCATTTTTTCTTTAAAAATTAACAGTATAATAACGGGATTTTCAAAAACAGCTTCTTTACTGTATTTTCATTCCAGTATCATGGCAGTTCATTATTCTACAATGTCTTAAATGCATTTAAAATTATAGTTAACTTGCTGTATTATATTTTATTTTACTATACCTTTAGCTGTTTAAATGATCATTTATAGCAATATATATAGTTTTGTAAAGAAACATCACATACATTCATTTTCATTGAATTAAATACTTTTCTCAAGCATTTGTTTGCACCCTTGTTTTCAAGGGAAAATGTTTCTCTTCATCATTTAATCAACTGATTTTTATTTGTATGGTGCAAAAGAATAACAAATGTTATCTCAAACCACTGCAATATGGAAAAGACTGAAGCCATGTTGATCTATAGCCCTTTTCAATTATTTATAGGGGTGCATGATATTATTGCTTTGGTGTCGATAAAAAGCCTAAAAAGTTTGTATCGGCCAATATTGAAATTTTTGCAGATATTTACAGCCCATATATCGGGCACATATATCAGCCGTATATCAGCTGGAATATCGGAAAATTACACAAATGTACAATGTTGATGCACCTTCTCATCACTGCATGCGTACATTTAAAAATCAAGAGTTTCATCTTTGAAAGAGTTAAATTCTGCCTTTCTTTTTTTACATCTGTTCCTTGCAAAAATATACTGTAACACTGAAAGAAACAAGTCCATTTTTGTTAAGTACAGAGCTTGTGCTCTAGACCAGAAATATCGGTATTTTAACGGTGATAATCAATTAAAAAATATCAGCATATCGATATCGGCAAAAATCCAACATCGTGCATCCCTAGTTATTTGCTGTATAGACATTTTACATAGGTAACTGTTAATATTACTGTAAAGTTTACAGAAATCTGTATGCCTTCCCACAATCCATTGCCATTCACAGTGACTTACTGTATAGACCTTTTACAGTAGGTAGCTGTAGATATCACAGTAAAATACTATTACGTTTACAATAATCAGTTACGATGAGGAACAGCATCATATCTTAAAATCCCCTCTATGGTCTCAGCCCTCCTCAGGTCCATTCTGAGTATAATGTGGTCCATCTGAGTCCACTCTAACACGTCTTTTCTCCCGGCCTCACCAAAGCCATTGTGCACAGTCCATCGTGAACACATCCCCTCTTCAGACAGCAGCTCTTGATGAACTCTTCCAATTAGATAGCCATCAGCAGCACGGGGCCCTGATACAAACCAAATGGGATGGCAGACACACAGCCCCACTGAATTGTGTCATTGTGAGGCTGATAATGGGCGCCTTCTTACACACATTAAATGCAAGTCAGGGGGGCCCTTGAGGCCCCTGGTGGCCTGTTTTTGCATGAAGTAAAATGCCTCCCATTCAACAGGGCATGAGCAGCAACGTTAAACATTTATGGAGGTTGTTTAAACAGCCGTTAACTGCAGATTAAGTGAGATCTGCGCTCCTGGTTTTCTGGAAGAATCTGCCTCACAGATCCTTCATACACACACGCACACACACACACACACACACACATGCATGTCAAAGGGCTGCACGTGCACACACAAACACACAGGTTAATGAATGAGGCTGTGGCATGCACATACATAGAAGACAGCTGAAACAAGCTGCTTGTGTGTGCCCTAAAACACACATGGATCATTATTGGCCCGTCCTCGTGCTCCCCTGTGGGACAGTGTAGCTGCCTTTTGTGCCCGTAACGTGCAACCACAAGCTGTCATTATATGGTGGTTATTCGGTTCACTGGTTGATTGTTTTTGTATTTAAATGGTGTTGAAATATGTTAAATTAGACTGAAATCACTTGTATCCTTGGGAAGTAGAAAAATTATTTTTTTGTCTTTTATTAAGATTATATTAACTTTATATTTCTGGTTAAACTTTGGTATATTTGGTGTCTTCTTTCACGTCTTTCTAACAAACAATCTGAGTTTAAAACCAGACACAAATCTGTTAAAGAGTATTTATTTGGGGTTTCTTGTAAGCAGTTTTAATATCTTATATATGATAGCTTTACCATCCATCTACCCATGCACCTTCTACTTTATTCATTTCGTTTTTTTATGTTAAATTCAAATGGATGAAAAGACAAAAGTCAAAATCGGGGTGCAGTAGTGATGGCAATGCCATTCTTTACGTATCAATACAGTCGGAGGTGATAACAGTATTAAATTCTTGGTACTACTACAACAACTGGTAGTACACACACAGACACCCCCCCCCCCCCCAGCTTAGTAAGGAAATTAAACCACTTGACATTGTGTGTGGCAGTGGTTCCCAAAGTGGGACCCAAGCCCTCAGGGGGGCACAACAATGCAGGATAAAATCTGTTATGCCCTGAAAACAAAACCCTCTTGTATATTTTGGTCAAGTATTTTCAAGAGCTAACATTTAAATAAACCAAACGTGACATAAAGAAAAAACAAGAAAATATGAGTAATCATATTTCACAGTGATCTTTATATGTTTAAACACAAATTGAAGCTTCATATTTCATCAGTAACACCCGCATATTTCATCAGTAACATATGGTAGTAATCGACTCCCCTGCATTGCAGACACGAGGCATTTCCATTACATCATTTATTTACGTCTCATGAGGCCACATTGGTGGACTGCATCTTGTCCATGATGTCCTTGTCCAAGGAGGATGAGGCTGCACCCTCCTCCTTCACTTTGATGGAAGGTGATGGAAGGCTAACAAGTGGGACCATGGATCTGTTGTGGATGAGGAGTAAGCCAGTTGCTTTGTACTTTGTTGACATAGTCTGGTCTTGTTTTTTCTTTTTTTTTTTAATCTTGCCATCGGCAGTGTGGAGCCCAAACTGCTTCCATGGATTGGTTTAGCCTGTCCTCCATTTCCTTGAGCTGTCAGTGTAACTCAGTCCATAAGGGCTTGAGCTTGGGACCAGAGGGTGGCCGGTTCAAGTGCTGATGGAAAGGAAGTTGGTTTGGTAGCTGGGGGGATGCCGCCAGCTACAGCAGTTGGCTAAGCAGCTGAATGAGGTTGGTGTCCCTTGCCTCAGAGCCTTAGCGTAGGGTTTGCACCATTGTACCCTTAAACTTCATCAAACTTTTATCTGAATAAAGTAGGGTTAAGGTTGCTGGTGGTGCAGGAGGAATGATGAATGGCGAAATGCTGACTTGGCATGTGCTCCCAAACCTGACTTCCTGTTGTTGAGGTCAAGAGAGCAATGGATGGTTGGTTTGCACTGGCAGCGCCCTCTGTTGGATCAGGCAGTTCTCTGTTTCAGGTCCCATAATGTGCTGCTGTACTGTATATGTTTCATTTGAATTTATTTATAGCTTGAGGGCAGATTTTTATGAATATCAAGTATAAGGTGACAGCCCTGGTGTGGACTGTTGTCTGTCTTTGTATGTCAGCCTTTGATTGGCTTGTGCTCAATCCAGGCTTTATTTCTAGTGTCAGCTTGGAGAGGCTCAAGCCCCCCATGTGAACCCAAAATGGATAAAAGGGTAAGGATAATGGATGTACAACAAGAAAAACAAGATCTGATTCTGATGTTAATATATTGTTGGGGTTTTAAAGACAGTCTCAGTGTAAATAATTAAGCGGCTTTCAGACCTGACTCTGTCTTTATATTCCTTATTCTTGCACTTTCTCTTATCCAGAAAGACAAATCAGGGCAAGTTTGGCATGGAAACACTTTAAATCTGAGTTTGAATTGTGATGGATGACCTCAGTGTCTGTAAAATATTGTGAAGCTGGCATAAAAGTCACATTTTGTCTTTGTTTTTGATGGGATGTGGGTTTTCAGACAGCGTCTGTCCCGGCGCCCCATCCCAATAAGACATCCTGTTCTTCACTTGCCCTTTCCTGACTAATCTGACCTGTAGCTTCTGTCTGAGCGGAGCAGAGCTGTTCCTCTGTGGATGTAACTGAGATAGTGACCAGACCAGATTATCATTCTCACTGTCTCGTTCTCAACCCAGACGGAAACGTGACGTAATGTTGATGCGGAGCTCAGAGCTGCACGCTCACTCTGTCTAATATGGAGTTAGCCTCCTTTCCCTGCCGTCCTGTAATTAGCAGTGACAGCGGCGGGTTGGGAGATGGACTGTACATGGAGGGGGAACACCATGAGGTTACAGGGCTGCTGGAGGGTCACTGTCAGGGTCAGGAGCTTGTTAATGAGGCAAGGAGGTTTCAACTGTGCTGTGGAAAGAACTGAAAATGATGAGATCCAGGACAGAAACTGTACTGTTAAACTGATGCTAGCAAAAATCAATGTTTAAAATAATTTGCTCTAAAATTTGAAACATTTAAATCTTAACAATCATGCTTTAGATCTTCCTAGACGTAGAATCATCATTTAACCTAACAAGCATGTTTTGGTCTGTCTTCAGCTCGAATGAGGGGCACAGCGAGACCATGCAAACACAGAAAAACAGAATCAGGGAGTCAATCCAACAACCTTCTCACTGTGAGGCATCATCCCTACCTGCTGCACCAGTCTTCCAGACCTACAACCAAATTAAGTTCTGCAAAGATTAGTAGGATGTGGAGCTGTCTGTCAAACAAATCTTCACTTTTTATTTTTAAGTTCGGCCGTAACTAAAATTCAGTAAATTATGCAGAGCTCTTGGCCTCATTAACAGCACTGTACAGCCAAACTATTGTGAGGGGTTCCTTCCTTACAGGGGCAGAGCTGATCAAAATCACTGTGGCTAATGGCATTATCATTAAAATGAACCTCATCCTTTTAGGAGGCTTCATCTAGTTTTTCCATGACAGTTAGCTTCACAAGCAGCAGCTGACAGCCGCTACAACATGGTGCAGGGGTGATGAATTTTTGTTGAACAACCTGGAGGTTAGCATGCTGGTTCCTTTGACTAAAAGCCTATTTGATTTTTCAGTGTGTTCTTGGATAATCACTGATAATAAAGTCTGTGGCAAACAAAGCTGAAACTTACGTGTCCTGTTCTTTATAATAAGAGTAAATGAGTAAAATGCAATAAACAAGCAATTTAGAACAACAATATGGCAGTTTAACGTAGCAGCTCCCACATGTAACGTTATAATCAGAATTATGAGAATTTCCTCCAGATCTTATGACCTGATCAAGTTGGCGTGGATGACTGCTTTGCTTGTGTATGCATTATCATTCATTAAAAGAGAATCACAGATGATTGCCTTAAAGTCCCCGGCTATTTTTGTAGTCCTTGCTAGCAGTTTGTTAGCAGCCATCCTTTTAAAAACACTGTAATGCTTTAAAATCAGAAGCAGTATTTTTATTCCCATCTTGTTATTGTATTGTATTGTTTTGTTTTGTCTTGTCTTATGTATGTTTGTTTAAATAAAAAAAAAAATCAGAAGCAGGGCAAAATCAGACATATGTCATATGGCAAATGAAATGTTTAAATCTTCTTTGCATACATTTATTATGAGCCTTAATTCAGTATTAAAACCTCATAGGCACTGGTACCTGGGTATTGGAAATGCTAAAATGCAAACTTACTTCCAGAGTCTTGGACTCCTTCTTGCACCAGTTTATTTCCAACAGTTTATTTCCATTGGCTTGACCAATCACTGGCATTGTTGCGACACGCTAGGATTGCAGAGCAATGTAGATTGTTTAAAAAAATCATGAATAAACCATTTCTATTTAAAAAATTCATCCTGTGCAATACAATCAATGTGATATATAATCATCTGTAAGTATTACTCACCATGTGCACTTTAAGTATTCAAATATTTATCCTTTCTATCTTGTATTTGTATATAGAGTTTTCAATTGTGCTGTCCTGTAGGATTTTATTTTGTATATATTTTGTACCATTACTTTTTACAGCTATTTTATACTTTACTTCTATTTTTTTACGTAACTATCTATTGCACTGAAAAAGGAGAAGCTCTCCGATCTCATTGTACTTGTTATATGATGAAAATAAAGGATATTCTTCTTATGATTCTTCTGAAAATATATTTTTATTGAATTTTACTTGCACAAAAGCAGACACAGAACAGAACATATTGCCACACAGGATAAACAAAGAATAGGGCTTTGTACATTTAGTTGCAGCAATGGCAACAGTGCTTTTTAAAATAAAAGACCACAGATATATTATAATAACAAATTTCATAGTAATAATAATAATAATAACAACAGTAAAAATAACAGTATGATTACACAACAGTAATAAAACCAGAAGACGCAGTATTTAAAACAAAAAATAAAATACAAAATAATTAAGTTGTGTTTTTATCAGAATGTTAATACCATACTAGTGTCTTCTTAAGGACCAAATACCATTATTACCTGATTTAAACTCTGTTGTACAAGAATGACTGTAAAATTCAGCAAAAGATGATCAAGGAAGAGAGCAACCATCTAGATTAAGTGACAAAATGACCAAAAATTCATCATCACGATATTCAAACCCCAACCTCAATAAAGCCTAATATCTGTATTAAGAAATAACACATTCATTCACCAGAAACTGACCAGATCTTTCACTCCTGCCGAAGAGAGTGCAGTTATGCAGTGTTACCAAAGATTGTATAATTGCCGAGTGTATTGCTCCCTCTGACCCGGGGTTGCAGATATGGTAATAAGCCTGCTCACACAGTTGAATTGGCAGCACACACAGTTGGCTCGTTGTTGTTTTGGTGTTTTGTGCGGGCTGGGGCCGGGGTGCCTGCCGAGGCGCTGGTGTGGACAGCTGGCCCGTCTGATCCCTCTAGTCTGCTCTTAAATTGGTTTTAGCGGCAGCACTAATAAAGCTGATTATCTGTGTGGCTCAAGGCCCCAATAACCCTGTGACACTGCTGGCAGCTGGTGGGACCGCAAGCACGGAAATCATCAACACGGCGAGGCAAGAGGGCACGTTATTAAGTAATATAATTATATAACACTGAGACTGTCTGTCACAGGTTTGAGATATAATCAGAAAGAAGGAAGCATCCCAGAGGGAGATTTATTAAAAAAGTAACAGTTTATCCAAAGATCAGCCATGATTTAAACATTTCTGGACTGCAGCACAACCTCTTGACCCTTCCTCTCCATCCACTCTCCACCATCTACTAAAACTCATCCTCATCATCCCGTTCTCCCCCCCTCCTCGGTTTTCCCTCTCTCCCTCCCTCCCTCGTACAGTCATCACTCTCTGGGCAGCTGCAGCTAAACCCCTCTCAGCCCCCCGCCTCCGTCATCACCCCGCATCACCCCCACCTTCGCTGTTCACTCCGTCTTTAGCCTCTCTACACTCTACACCACTGATGCACACAGCAGAACGAAGGCCACTTTTCTGTGACGTCATGATCTGAAGCTCCAACCATTTGGACCGATGGATAAGGCTGCCAGATACATAAATCAAAGATCATCATCTGTACAAGGGACAGATTTTTTGTTGGCAATCCTCTGGGGACCAATTTTCAGAAAGCAGTGGAAAATTTTAATTTATTTGAATTTTATGTAGGATAGCCCCTTGAGCCCCAAATAACACAAAACACACATAGCAATAATACACAACAAACACAAAACACACTGCTCTACCCCACCCACCCCATCGCCAGCTCACAAAAATAGTACTCACACACATGCACATAACAGTACAATCATCAGGAGCAACAGAATGCCACAGCAATTTTGAATAAAGTAATAAAACAAATAAAATACAAAAACGATATCAAAAACATGAGCAGCTTGTAAGTGTGAAAGTGTGAAAATAAATTTGATCTAAAGATGAAAAAATCGTCGAAGGACTTTAAAGATGAAGGAAGATTATCAGTAACAGTAATTTAAAAAAAAAAACAATTATGATGAAATATTTTGGTCCAGTTAAAATGTCATCAGTCCCTACAACAAGTTTTGAAGCAGCCACATGGGGTAACATGAAAAGTCGTAGGAATTCAATGACAAAACGCTGTCCTTCAAACAACACACAAATTTTTACCCCGTATTTGATAACACTGAATACCATAAAGGTCAAAAAATATAAAACAGGAAGAAAGAGAAGAATATTAAAAGTTGGACTTGCTTTTAAGTCTGTGGATAAAGTCAGAATTCTGAGGAAAAAAGGCTAAATTCTTAGATTAAATCAATTATTTTTAAGGAAAAAAAACAAAAATTCTGAGTTAAATTGATAATTCTGGGAAAAACATTCAAAATTTTGAGATCCAATTTATTTATGGTTTTTTTTGGAAGGGGGGTACCTAAAAATTCTGAGATTTAATTTAGAAATGTTGGGGGAAAAAAAAAAATCTAAATTCTAAGAATTAAGTCAATATATATGCGGGGAAAAATAATCTTCGGATTAAATTTATAATTCTTGGGAAAAGAGCTCAAATTTTGAGATTTCTGCTTTGCACTGATCAACTCGCAGCCTGGTCGTTTTTTTTTTTTATTTCTTGTCATAATGGGCCAGATACTTTGCACATAATCAACACACAGAGGTGCCCAAAGTGCTTCCACGTGGAAGTGTTTCAGTGCCATTACTGTCCACTCAGAGTGGCTTTGGTCCTCCCTCTCCTCGAAGTGTCTTCTTCTGATGGTTTCCAGCGGACTATATGTAGCTGTTGTTGAGGTCAAGAGAGCACTGGCCAATTGGGTTGTGCTGGTTGCGCCCTCTACTGGATCGGGTGGGTCACTTCCCCAGGCGCCCTAAAGACTATTGAGCTGTTTTTGTAATGTTTGAATGTTTACTTACAGTTTGAGTATGGATTTTTACCCCCAGGCTCAAATGGATATTCAAATATTGAGTTTAGTGTGACAGCCTTAATACCTTGTAGCTTGTTAGGGTACACCACAACATCATCAGTAAAGTAACAAAGCTACTGAAAAACTATTGACATGAAGTACAAGTGTTACTGCAGAGCTTCTGGAAACTTGAATTAAAGCTCCTAACAATCCTGTCTGTAGTGACATTCCTGCCCATCACTGTGTCCTTTAAGCACTTCTGAGCTTATTTATACACCAAACTCTTTTAGTTCAGTTGGCTGCTCTAACTGATACGGATGCTTCCCCAATTACACCCAAAAAATGGCACTGGTCCAGCAGCACCCTCAAACAACGTCAGACCAGACCTCAGCTGAGTTGAACCGGGCTAAGTGTTTGCAGTTTGCTCATGGCTTATTAATGTCCTCTTCTGCATGATTATGTTCTGCCTATTGTCGCCCTGCTGTTTGCCTCCTCCCGTGCTTATTGACATATGTGTTGTCCCATTGTTAAAGCTGGTGGGGGGAGTTGTTGGGGGACGTTGGGAGCCTAATTGTTTAATGTGCTAAATGTGTCCTAAGTGACTCTTGCAGCCTGTGTGAGGTGTAGGGTGCTGACAGTTTGGACTTTTACCCCGCACGCTCAGATTATAGTGTCTTATATTCATATTGATTAGTGTGTGACGTTAATGTGAGTGCAGCAGGGGACACGCGGCATGTGGCGGGGTTATCTCAGTTGAACATGAGTCATATAATACATGAAAGTAATATTCACACAAGACATTAACCAACAGCATGATTACAGGGAAAATCCAGATTATGGTAATGTTAGATTAGAGCTTTATATGGTTTTCAGTAGCTCTAACAATAGCGCAGTTATGATCCAGGATTCAGTCTTACAGTAAACCTCCAGTACTTACTCAAAGTTTATTATAACAAACCTGATTTTTGATCGAGCTCATGTTGGAATTTTTCCAGGATTAGAGCATTTACACTGTGCTGTCAGGCTTTTCTGCTGCCAGAGTGCTCAACTTTACAAGCCAGAGGTGATCCTCAACGTGATGCTAAGACAACATCTAGGTACGGTGTGTGCTTTTAAAAGTAAGACATGACCACTTATACTGTCAACTGTTGATTCAGACACTACTTTTATGCCAGTTCAGGCGACATTCAGGGCTGGGGGCATCATTTCGCACCATCTGACCTGCTGTACAATTGTGGGTAGGTCCATCTGACCGTATCCTGTTAGATGTGATATCTTAAAATAACTTTGAAGGATTTTCTCTCGTCTTTGCAAACATTTTCACTCTAGCTGTTTCTGAAACCACAAACTACACTAGCAGCACAGGCTGCTTTTGCCAAAATGTAGAATGCAGACATGTGTGAAATTTGCAGTGTGCCAAAAATACCAAATGTCGGACTACGCTGAGGGACATTAGCAGAATACATCAGACCAGCCCACAGTGGGTACTGCTACCCACAATGCAGCGGGCAAATCAGAGTCCCCACTCTTTCCTAGGAATTATTTCAGGACTTTTCCAGAATGTTTTTCGCCCCAGAGATCTGATTTATAAAGTGTGTAGTCTATGGCTATAACATATGTATCAAATAATGTCTTAAATTCTTAGAAATTATGACAAATTTATCATAGAATAGCACAATCACACCCACAGATTCCAGTGTCACATAACTAACTGAAGTTACAATACTGGTTTGTTCTTCTCACCTCAGCTTTTTATTTTCTCTTCCTTTCTCTCCTGTGCTGTCTCTACTAAATGTTCTTGTTTTCAGTTAATCACCAAAATCACCAAAAACAGTTTCCTTTGTACCTCTTAAAATAACTCCTGCATTTTATTGCTTGTATTTTCATGTCTGTTGCTGTACTCTGTAACTTCTAGGTAGAGTTGTTCCGATTCCGATACCAGTATCGAAAACTGCTCCGATACTCGGTATCGGCCGATACCCACAGCACAAGTACCGGTATCGGTATCGAGAGGGAAAAAATGGTATCGGAACATCTCTACTTCTTGGTAGAGAGCACTATTCATTTGAATGCAAAATACAATTTCATCACCACGAGATGGGAGAACAAACTATACAGTGTGGCTTTTAGGGCTGATGACCAAAATCTATAGCTAGCTCCACCGTGTCATATTGAACCTAAAATACAGTATTTTACGGAATATAAATCGCACCTTTTTCGTAGTTTGGCTGGTCCTGCGACTTATAGTAAGGTGCGATTTATATATCAAATTTATATAATTTAACATGTTTTAAATGTGAATTCATACAGACTGACATGAAACAAGAAGTAAACATTGCCATCTACAGCCGTGAGAGGGCGCTCTAGGCTTGTGACAACTAAAAGACAACTGAGAAGAACAGAACATAAACAAAATGCCCCCAAAATGAAAATCCTATTCTGCAGATTACAAACTGCAGGTAGTAAAATATGCAGCGGTAATCGAGCAGCAGAAAGAACATTTGAAGTGAGTGAGAAGCTTGTGAGAGACTGGCAAAAAGCAGGGATCCACAGATGGGTGCTTGAACAACGTGCTGCCGGGAGAGGCTTGTCAACGATGCAGTTACGTCTCCATGACTTGGTAGTTGCCAAAATGATGAATATAAATGAGGCAGGTGGGCCTTCTTGGTGTCACTGCTTCATGCAATGCAACCATCTCTCTATCAGAGCACTAAATAAATGCAACTTACTGATGAGACTTACACTCCAGGGAAACTTATAGTCCAGAAAATACGGTATATTCGTTTCTAACTCTCAGACATAAACATTGTTTGCTAGCTATCTTTTATGTCTGGCTTTTATGTAGTGCCTTACTAATATAAATTTATGGTTTATTTATTTAATTTTTTAAAGCTTTATTTTCTCGGCTTTTAATATAAATAGATTTTGCTGATTTACTGTTTAAGTAGCCTAAATTTTATAAATAGGGAGGATAAATAATTTTCCAGGACAGTTCAAGCTTTTCCAGGACATTTTACTTTTTTTCTCATTTTCCATACATTTTCCAGGTTGTCCAGGACACGTGGGAACCCTGCAAATAGGTAGGGGGTTGAAATGGCAGTCAAAACAGTATAAGCCTTTTGGAGGTCATGGATCAAAGTCAGGGTTACTGTGTGAGATCCATTCTGACCTATTGATTAGCTTGGAAGTAAAAGGTCGACATGGTTTAAGGGATTCTCTTCAAACTCTACGCAGATATTTGCTCCCACTTAAACATCAACTGATAATATTTTGGAGGTCAGATTGGAGGTTTTGCATGTCTCCCTCTTGGACCAATTTTCCATTGAGCTTCTCATTACCAGCTATAGTCCTCTGTATCATGATCTGATTCAACCTTCGTGTTTGTCTGTTTTAAGACAGTTAGTGGATACTAAGATGTACAGCATACTGACAGTCTCTCTGTTTTTTGCATGATAATATTTCCATCATATCAGCATTCTCCCAGGGCTGATACTCTCTGTATAGCAGAGATTAAACCAGACAATAGGGTCTTTCTTTTGTCTCCATCTTCTGTGTCCTGATCTGACCTTTCTGATCTCCTTTAATGAGCCCTGACAGTCACTCAGAATCCACAGAAAGTCACTTTTTTAATCATGGAGGATTTTCTCTTGTAGTTAAAACTTTAAATTGGATCATTTTGAAGATCTTTTAAAGGCAAGTGTGCAGTTCGCTTGATAAACTTGAAAACAAAGGGTCTAAAGAAGAGTTTTAATGGATGCATATAGTTATAAAAAAAAACAAAAGTTTTGAGAAATGTCACCAGGGTCAAAGATCCTGCCAACAGTTTACTAGGCGCCCTCAAACAATCAATAAAACGTGTATAAAACTAACTACATTAGGGGCACAACGGGGAGTGTGTGATCCTTGTATAGTCCTTCTTGTGTGGCTCGCGCCCCTGGGAGAGTGTGTGTCGGCTGAATGGGTGTCTTTGAGTCACTCGCCCTGCTCCCACGAGCATTGCCATTTCTCTGGTTTCACTCGCTGAGAGCAGCTTGCTTGAATTGGCCGGGGGCCCGCGGCTTCCTATAGGCCCTAAACCCAACAAAGCTTTTATGACACGGGTAGTTTCAGTCGCTTCACAGAGAAAGAGGGGGAATTATCGGGACAGAGAATATTTCCCTGCTGCAGGGATCTCAGAACAAAGAGCGGCTTTTTGGGTTTGTTTCAGTCAAAGATGCACTTGACAGAGTGGATCTGTTTAAGTGTTGCTGTTTTATTTTTAAAGGGCGCTTATCCAGGCACTTAAAAACAGGACTGCAAACCTTTGGCACCTAATTCCCTTTTTTATAGTAGACTATTTTCTTTGCAATTAACCCTCAAGATAGTCTCAGCACCACAACTTTGGAGCACATAATTACCTGTGCAACTGCTTTTTCAAAGAAACGGTCAAAAATTATCCTTATATATTAATTAAAAACAAATACAAGGAACAGGTTTAAATACTCCTTACATGGTTTATGCAAGTCTTTGAAGAAACTGGACAATCTCTGTGTATATTTTAGGTTTAAAATGTCTTTACAGGTCTTATTTTTTTTTTACCTACACCAAGGAAGTGATGCTTTTGCTGGTGTTTGTCCATCCATCTGTGAGCAAGAGCACTCAAAAAGTGAATGGATTTTGGTGGTGATCCAATTTTAGATGCAGATCTGGAATTTTTTTCTTACAAGATTAGTTAACATTACACAATAGGGCAGTTGTCTCCAACCCTAAACACCAGATAGACTGTTTAATATGCTGTAAAGAATATATTTCACTAGTTCATCTGGGCAACAGCCAATAGAAGTGGTTTGGGAAAGGGCAGACTTTCAAAAGCAAATCCAGCAGGTGATTGGACAGTCTACCATCAATCATATTTATTACACACCATTCAGGCTTTGTAGTAGGCGGGCGCTACTGCAGTGGTGTAAAGTACAAAATGTGAGCCACTTCATGGAACAAACTCTCGCCAAAGTATGTTGGAAGTGGAGCGGAAATACCCTTTCTATGAAGAAATGTTGTCAGTGTTGTCAAGAGGAACAAATGAGCCCCTCAGTGGCTGTTATGTTTGTTTTAAATCAACGTGGAGGACAATTTTGTGTCAGAGGCATGTCCTTTTTGGATTTAAATTGAGTTTTTTCGTGCTTTTATCTCTTCTCGTCTAGATTGTTATGCACTTTTTACTTGTTTTAATGAACCCTTTACTGTTGCAGCTGCAAGGCACGAGATGAAAAGCTCACATTACCCCCAGTTTTGTCCTCACTCCAATGGCTAACAGTCAATTTTAAAATCAATTTTAAGATTTTAGAGCCCATCATGGGCTCCCCATTTATACCGTATGATCTCTAAGATCATCGGACCAAAGCCTGCCTTGAATCTACCGATGATCTTGAGAAACACATTTACTGAGACAGTGGATGAAGTTAAATGATGTGACTCTTTGCACGGTTGCTTATTTTCTGCTTTCTATCCTCAAGCGATTCAGCCTGTTTCATTCACTCTTAATTGTAAAGAACTTTCTGGTTTTGTGTCTGTGGAAGGTGTCATGGAAATACTTTTAACTTACTTTTCTGCAGGCTAAGGAAAAAAGTGACATCTGATTTGGAAAAAAAGCACCCCTACGTTGATTCTTAGAGAATAAAATATTTGGACACAGCTGAACATCAGCAGTTAAACAAGAGAAAAGTTAAAAGTTGCTCAAACATTCCTGACGAACACACTGACAAACAGGAGTGGATCACAGATGGCACTCTTTCCTGGTCTTCTGGCGCACAGCTGGATGATCCGTACCCATCGCTCACAGCTAAATCTCTGCCCTCTGAGAGACAGAGAAGCTCCTCGAACACAAGGAAGCAACTTCAAACGGCTCGGAGACTTCTGAACTTTTTGGAAGTAAACAGAAAAGTGACGCAGGCGGCTGCACTGTAATTGCCCCAGTCCTTTGACTGTTGCCTGGACTTTGAGCTGGAATGTGCAGCGAGGAGGAACTGTGTTGACATTAAGATCGGCCCGGCTGGGAGGACTGTGTGACACTGATGGTCTTCACAGTTTTGGTGGTCTGGTTTGGCTTTAATACTTCTTAGAGTGGGCTGATAAATGGTTAAATACGGGTGGTTGGTTTTCCTGAAATGACAAATCAAGTAGACTATGAGACTTCGTATCATGCAAAGTTTTTCTCTAATGATTTTGGTACAAAAATGTGTGTCTATGTTCTGTCTACTCTCCTCCCAACATGAAAGCATCCCCCTGTCCCTCTCTTGCTTTCTTCACCTTAAAGAAAATGTGCATTAAACTGGTTAACTAGAGAATATTCCCAAAATAATTGCATTAGGAGATAGGCTACTTCCCCTAGATTGGAGACATCCCAAAAGTGAGGGGATTGCTTCGCCCACACAAGTCTGTATGTGTCCTTGCAGCAACAATAAACATTAGAGTACAGTGCTGGAAAGCCATAGCCACATTTACCTCTTGAGAGGGGCGTGGTCAGACACAGCTCATTGAGATTTAGACTAAAGTAGCCTGTTCTGTGCAGGGCTGAAACTGAGGGGTTATTAGCATGACAAAATCTATAATTGAGTGGATATTTATGCAGGATACTTAGGAAAAAATGTTTGATCTTGATGAAAAGGAGTCAAATGTGGGAACTTTTGATAAACATGGTACCAAGGATGATCTTTTGGCAAAGTTTAAAGAGCGCTTTAATCTGTTCTTTCCTCTTTAATTTGCCTTTTAGTGTGTTCACGTATCCACCATGTGATGCAGTGCTTCTGTGCACAAGACAATACATCTGCAGTATAAGGAAATCTCCCTCCCCCCAGTTTACAGTGCCAGCAGCTGCCTGAAGCTGCTCATACCCCCAAAAATGCCCGCCATTCTCTCCTGTCCAACAATGACATAGCCAAAATAGAATCTGTTTTGCAGCTTGTTGTCTCTTTTTAAGCTCTTACCAACAATTTCAGTCCAATATTGACTCTATTACGGACTTTCGCTCACTCACTCTTTCTTCTTCTTTTCCTTGCCTTTTCTGTCACCATCCTCTTTTGTCTTTTGGCCTCACTGCCAAACTTACAAAGTGCTACATGGATACTGGGGCACTCTGAGGAAGTGGGGTGGATGCCATCCTGTCAGTTTGGTGTTTGTCTACTATCAAATCAACTTTGAAGCGACCGTTTTAAGGAGGAGAAAGTATATATTGTTGCTTTGACTTGAGAATGGAGGACCTTGGAATCCCCCTGGAGGAACTAGAATATGTGGCAGAGGAGAGGGAAGTCTGGGCTGACCTGCTTGGCCTGCTGTCTCTGCAACTCAGCCCTGGATAAGCAGTAGAAGATGTATGGGGCATTTATTAGGGTGTGTTTACTTTACAGCTCACCAACATTTGAGTTTTTTGGATTACATCACATAATGGGAGAGAAAAGCTCTTCAGGTGGACTTCCTGGTTGGCAGAAGATTCTGGGATAGCTTGCAGCTCAAACTAGAAGGTCCACTTTTTTTTATCTTTCCTCCCTCCAAGTGTGAAATTATTAATGAAAAGAAACAATTTTTTGTTCTATAGGAGTGCTGTTTTTATCAAATAGGGTCCTCAATTTATGCTTTGTCTTTGCTGAAGTTTTGGTTGGGAGCCCCAGGGCATTTTTTTCACATACTGTTTGTTTGAAACCCTCAACTTCTTCAGGAGGAACGCTCTGTTAGATCATTTTGAAGATGGCGTTAGCGTTGGTCTCAAGAGTCACTGTCATTAAGGATGTGGCCCTAGTATTTATACTAACTTACTGTCCTTACAGCCAAGCTCTTGATGGAAGCAGCCAGTGGACTTTCTGCTTAAGTCATTTCACATCTTTTGGAGACGCAGAGGTGCAAGAAAGAGTCATCAAACCTTTCCATAAAAACTGTTTAGAGCAGGACAACCAGGATGACCTCTTGTTCCCTCTTTCACTGAATCATCAGCAAGTCTGACTCTGAATCCTGAATAAAACCTGCCAACTATCATTTCCGTAGAGCATTAACAACACCCTCGAGGGCCCCGGTGCTGGTATTTCAGAAAGAACCAGCCAGAACATGGAGCTACCACCAGATAACCATCAAAAATACCAACAGAGCACAAACATGTATGTGTTTTCATGTCTTCTTTTATAATATTACATCAGAGACCTTACACTGCCAAAGTATATGTTTAAGTATACGAATGTCAGCACTGGAATCATGAATCGTGTAAACAAGCTGATGTTTTTTGGCATCGTCGTGCGATTTGAGTTCATGTAATGTTTTTTCTCCTCACAGTGTAATCAGACTGGAGATGAGTGATACATGAGCACTGACTCCGTCGCCAACTTTTCTACATTTTATTTCTCCCCATTTCGGTCCAGGCTAGTGTCTTCATGAAACATCTGTTTGAAGCTGACAGAGGATGTAGAGGCATGCGGGGAAATCAAACACTTACGGATACAACCAATGACAGTGCAGAGCTGGTTCAGGAACAATTAGATAAAGAAAAGGCACTTTTGAGAGTCAAAGGAGAACATTTAAATAAGTGACTAAACACAGTCCAGGGGTACATG
The DNA here is from genome assembly GCA_037902135.1 of Cetoscarus ocellatus. Lineage (NCBI taxonomy): Eukaryota > Metazoa > Chordata > Actinopteri > Labriformes > Labridae > Cetoscarus > Cetoscarus ocellatus. Next base: position 161,914 of record JBAMNC010000695.1, on the reverse strand, counting down.
CACACAAGACAATCCTTCTATCAATGCCCATACAGGTTTGACCTCTAAAGTCCAGTTTGTTTGACAGGTGTGAGTGCTCTGTGCACTCGCCAGGTGCTTTCTGGTTTAGATTCAGGTTCAGATTTCTTTCTTGGCAAATTTGTTTTGCAGCCAGAGAGCTGAAGACGTCTATCAGAACAGAGATTACAAAAGAGATGCAACACAATAGGTGCAAGGAACACCATTAAAGATGTACAAACTTGACTTTCGGGTCACCATCAAAATCTAATCACTTCTTCCTTGTACTATGACCAACATTCCTTGAAAATGTCATCAAGATTTGTTTTCTGTTTCTGGGTGTTGTTGATATATGGCTTTGTCTTTGCATGGTAGAGTTTGACCTTGACCTTGTAGATGACAATGGTTTTCTGAGTCCACGTGCTGATATCCTTTACAGAATGATGCTGGTTTATAAAACAGTGCTGCCTGAGAGATTGAAGGTCATGGGCATTCAGTGTTGGTTTTCTGCCTTTCCACTTTTATGCAGGGGTTTCTCTGGACTCTCTGAATCTTTTGATGATATTTTGGACTGTAGATGATGAAATCCATATATTCCTTGTAATTGTAGATTGAGTAATGTTATTGTTAATCTGCTTGACTGTTTGCTCACACAGTTGTTCACAAAGTGGTGAACCTCGCCCCATCCTTAGCGACTGAGACTTTTGGGGATGCTCCTTTTATACCCAATCATGACACTCACCTGTTTCCAGTTTACCTGTTCACCTGTTGAATGTTCCAAACAGGTGATGATTTTAGAATTCCTTCACTTCATCAAACTCAAAATGAGTGAATATTTGCCAAAAAACAATGGAGTTTATCAGTTTGAACATTAAATATTTTGCCTTTGTAGTGTATTTAATTGAAAATAGAATGAAAAGGTTCTGTTTTTATTAACATTTTAGACAATGTCCCAACTTCATTGGAATCGGGGATTGCAGTTTATGAATTTATTTGAGAATCCTTGCACTTGTTACTTGTGTATATAAATTATAGTCTTGCAAATTTAAGGCTGCGTTTGGCTTTTGAATAACCACGGTAAATGGTCTGTAAGTGGGCAGCAGTTTTGAGGGATTAATTTAAGTGCCCTGCTTTAGGGCATCAAACCTGAGATGAGAGCCCGTCCCGCCCGTCAGAAGATTCCCTGACCTCTGGCAAACCTTAGCACAGACATGCACAGTTTGTTCCTTCATATAAACAGAGTTAAATGTAGCAAACTACCTCACTCTCCTCAGAGCTCTATTAAAGTGTTGGGAGCAGCTTCAATATATGGTCTGCTTCCATAACCTTGGCCCCTAAAGGCGGTTTCATAACGGCTCTAAATGGGACAGTGAGAACAGGACAACCGTGTTTCTGCGCTGTGGTGACAGACAGTGTCCGAGCTGTTTACATTGGGCTGAGTCTGACATAAACACACACACACACTCTTCTTGTTATCCCCTCTGAGTGTCTCTCTCTTTCTCTGCCTCTCCAGAGCTCGCCCTGGTTTCTCTTCTCATCGATGGGTCTGTGGTCAGAGGTCAAAAATGTGACCCGGCCTTGTTTGGATCTGCGGCAGGTTCATCATGACTAAAGATAAGACTGCTGGCTCTGTGAGGCAGGGGTGCTGCACATTTTTCAAAACTCCTTTCAAGACTTTTTAGGACTTTTGCAGGACCAGCAAAGAGAGACACGAGTAACACAGCTGCTGTATGAATTTAACGAGAAACTCAGCAGCTTTGATTCCTCTTGCCCAATGTTTAAAAGCTTTTAGCATGTCGTGCAAAAGGCTGTCTGATTTTATGTCCCTGCGGCGGCGACTGCAGAGGCCAAAAACGTCATGTTGCCAGGTTTGTGAGTCAGTCCTTCCATCTATTTGTCTGTCCGTATGGGCCAGCACTTCTTCTTACAGCGACATCTCAAAACGTTTTTAGGAATTTTCCTTAAACTTTCAACAAATGGTCACTTGAATTTCAAAAAACTGAACAGACTTTGGAGGTCATAGGTCAAAGATCAAGGCTAGGGAGTCTCATGTTCTAGGGCCCACAAAGAGTAAGCAGAGAAACAGTCCATCCTAAAATCCAAAAGTTGACCTTGCAGTCTATTTAGTCAAGCTCAGAGGATAGTGACCGATTCATCCCACGTTTTTAACTCAGAATATGACCTCCTGTCCTCGGGAAGACAATACAGAGTCCCTCACTACAACCTTAACTGTTCCAAGAATTCATTTGTTCCAACCTCCATCAAACTCCTTAACGATGCTTCTTAAGGCTGAAGATTGTGCAATATGTGTAGTGTTTTGTTCATAGTGATCTTTTAGAATGCATTATTTCCGTGCATTGTTGTTATGTGATTGCTGGTGTTGGTGTGCCTGATGATGTGTTGTTGTGGCTGTGGGGGCATTTGTGGAGCAGCTCGTGAGTCCAGGACAAATTTCCCTGAGTGAGACAATGAAGTATATTTGATTTGATTTGATTTGAACCGCAGTGAACGGATGACTAAATCCAAGACTTATTTGAACACAGAGTAGCATATATTTTTGTTTAAACTGCTGCCATATGGGAATAGACAATTTTTGTGACCATTTAGCTCCCCCCTTTAGGGTCCGTTCGGTACGCTGATGGGACAGCACAGGCTATTTGGGCAGCTTTTCTCCTCATTTGACAGTAGAAACACCTGCTTTTGTGTAGCTTACAGAACCGGACAGCTTGGTGGAAGAACAGCTCTTCCTTTGTTAGTGCAAAACACCAACTAATGGCCAAACTATGGCCTGATTAGACAGCTTTTGTTACTGAGTGGAGTCCTCAATTTCAAGAACAGTAAGCACTAAAGGTTGGTGGTTGTGACTCGGTCACTACTTCTTGACTAATGGCAGTTGTTTTGTTTACTTGAGAGCCCCCTGACGGCTGAATTTTACATATTGTGCCTTTAAAGCTCTGATATGTTGATAAAATTTTGCAGTGGTGCAGAGTTTGCTCTTGTTTTGTGTCCAGATGTAGAGATGAGCTGTAACATTTCCCTTCTCTTGTGTACAGAGCATTGTTCTCATCCTAAACAGGAGCCAAATACCCCTGAATTTGATTGGCCTCACAAAAATTCTTAAATACGCTAAAGTTTTGAATATATTAATGTGGAGCAGTCATGGCCCTCATTGAAAAAAGGTTGGACACTCTGGGTTAAAAGACATGCGAAGCATTAAGAAGAATATTTGAGTCTAAAAGAAAAGAAATGAAACCATGTTGCATGTTTTTTAATTCCAAAACAAAGCATTCAACTCAAAGATTGAAAAAAAACCCCAATAAAATGAAGCACTGTAATTGATGGACATACCACTGCAAAGAGAACAACACTTAGTATAAGATAAACATTCATTAAAGCCACAAAAATGATTCTTTTTTACAACAAAATGTCCACAGAAATGTGCATGAATTAAGTATTTCCATTGTCTGCAGAAGATAATTACAAGTCATGAATTAAAAGATAATCACATCTTTGTTGACGACATAAATCAGTGATAGTCCTATGTGATGTGCAAAAACACATCAAGTACAAAGTAAGGAGCAGAGTTTTAGAAGTTTCTGACAGCTTTATTTGACAGCTGAGATGAAACCAGCTCCTCAGAGAGGATTTGAGAACAGCACAAACTCTTAAACGTCTGAAGTGGCTTTAATTACCACCCCTATTTGTTCTTCAGGCTGTTGGGCCCGTTATAAAAAACAGTAAATGTTTTAGTGAGAAGATTTCATGTGGAAAAACCCTTCCCCTTCGTCCTTGTCCAGGAAATACACCGGGACATAAAACCCTCTTCCTCCTTGTTTTGTAATGACGGCTTTGTGTCGCTCAGCCTCTCGTCTCCTCGCTGCTTCCCGTTGTTGTTAGCGGCGCTAGCCTTGACCTTGACAACCAAGCAGCCTGCCATCACACCCCATTAACATTAACAGCAGTCTGCTTGGTGTGAACTGCTGCCGATGGGAACCTTCTGGACTTTTATGGCTCCAATTGGCTGTCAGGTTCTAACATGTGGAAAGAGGAAGTTGTATTATCTTCACTGCGAGGCTAATGGTAGGCTGCATTCATGCTGGAAATGCCTTACGGTGTGCAGCGGTTAACACCAACATGTGGAACAGAGCTGCAACAAAAAAAGCTCCAACACTGAGGAAGCTTTTGTCAACGCGTTGGCTCTAAATGGTCTGACAAATTTGACTGGTTTTCACAGGAACTGGGCTGAAGGAGAAGACGATGTTGAGAGAGATGTAAGAAGATGGCTGCCAAAATCAAAGGGCATCACGACATTTTTCTTTAATTTAATGATGCTGTTAAAAGAGTCACATGGATGAGTCCTTAAGACAGGCATTTTGAGTCTGTCATTGGTTTGCCTTAAAATGGTTTTTATTGAGTTTTTTATCAGCAGTGTTCAGTTCTCTGGCCACTGGAGCCAGAGAGCTGAACACATAAAAACAAGAACACACGAGTTTTAGATCTCCATTAACCAAACGTAAGTGCGTGACATGCTTTATGGCACATTAACGACCTAGCATGCTAATATAATTATGTGACTTATGTAGGGTGACCGGATATTCTGATTTATCCAGGACCATCCTGTTTTCAGGCCTTGTGATCCACAATAATAATAATAAAATGCTAGCACCATTCCAGTGACGCTAAGCAACATCCTGCTGTTATCACAATAACACTCATAATTGCCTTTTGTGCATTTGCTGAAATAAAAATAAAAATGTAAGTTAACTGTACTTTGATTACTAGTGAATACTCTGTAAGCTGAATCAAAAAAAGCTACTGAAACTGGCTTGAACTTTGTATTTAGCTCATTTAATCAAGTATTGTGAGCTACATTTGAGTTTTAATACATTGATGACCCATTTTGCACCCTCGAATCACGAAAACTAGGCTCTCTGGCAGTGAGGAGGAATGTAATTTGGTTCTCTTGGTCACCAATTTTGCTCATCCCTGCCCTTGATTAATGCACACGAAGCAAACATGTGGGAAAAACGATTGATTGTTCAGCCTAGCAAACACTAATCAGAAAAGTTTACCTCATCAGGCCCCCTCCCCCCAAACAGATCCTCAGAAAGAATGACCTCCCATAAGAAGTAATGCTTGATCCCAGAACTAATTTCAGACCCTCCTAGTTCATGATATCCCGTGTCTCCGCAGTTGATCAAGGTCTTTTGAGGCAAAACCTTAAAGTTCTCAAGCTGTTTGTTCAAGAAGAGTCCTGGATAGACAAATAACCTGAACATTTGGGCCCTATCTGCCCTAACAAAGTCTGTAAACCAAGAGGTACAAGAGGGGAGGAGAAATAGTCCAAGGCAATTAAGAAACAAAAAGCTCTATCTGATTTTTTTTTACAGCAGGGGTGCCCAAACGTACTAAAAATATATTAAAAGGAATGGGCCACATTGACTGACATCCTTTTATTAAAGCATTAAAGTTTGTAAAACCAGTTCACTGTTGGTCAAAAAGGGGTTGGCTCCTGAGTATGCTTGAGAAAAACAGCGCAACAGCAGAACTTTTCATTAATGGCTTGGCAAGACAAATAGTCAGTGTTAAATATTTTGGGTAGGGGGTGACCAAAAGTAAACCCTGTCCACCCCTGGATCAGCCCATGCTCAGGAGAAAAGGAGAAGGACCGCGCAAAACAAGAGCATACTGCATGAAAACACTAAACATTTGGGCTTTTACTGCATTTTTTTCGATCAGACAGTAGCTCAATTCATACTTGGGGTAATATTTACCCCTGTCCTCACCAGGACATGGACCTCTAATTAGATCACATGTAGTTTGACTTTCTTGTTGGGACTTTCCTTCAAATTTTTTTTGTGAATTTGTCCCTCAGTGAGCAGAATAATGTGGTCCCAAGGCTGCAGAAAGATGATGATTGTTGCTCTTTCAGACAGTTGAAAATGTGCCTGTAACATCTTCACTAATGGCCTCAAAGGCACAAAATACTTCAGTCCTGGCACCAGAAGAATGGCGAAACTGTGACCTGGTAAATAAATACGGCACCTAAAGGTCTGGTCATGAACAAACATCTTTTTTCTCCTTCCCTTGTGTTAATCACTTCGAGTAATGTATGGCTAACTGTACATGAAATCAAGAAACAACAACAGAACAACCAAATAGAGCTGTGTCAGAGGGCGCAGGGGGAATGCACAGAAGTCAGCTGAATTTTAACGGCCTGCTGAGGAAATGTAAAAGACTTTATTGGTGTTTAAAAGAAGATCGGCTGAATGAGGGCCCATTGTGAGGAGCCCTGTGGAGAACCTGGGGGTGGCTCTTTTTTTTTTTTGCAGGGAAGAAGATTGTGCAGGGCTCAGGGAGCTTTGAAACACCGGGGTCCAGATTCAGCATCCTCAGCTGTAAAATAACATGAAGGCTGAAGCTGTTTTATTTCACCATAAAAATGAACCCCTGCTACACGGCGATGCTTGGACCGATGCCTTTTATGTACAGTCACCAAACCAGAGGCTCTGGTATTAAAAATCTTCAGAAAATGATGTTTCCCACTTCAAAGAGGCCTGAGGCTCGGCCCTGAGAGAAATAGTCCGACAGTCATAAATGTGGGGCATTTATTCTTCTGAGTTATAAGACGGTTTATGAGTTTTCCTGTAAAAAAAACAAAGTGGTTTCAGGTTAAGAATGCAGAAAACGCCTTACTCATGCGTTGTCTGGACTGTTTCAAGCGCTGAACCTTTTAACCAATGTGACAGAGTGTGGTGAGCAAGATGAATCAATCTACACAACCTACTGTAAAGTCTGGCACAAACGCCACACACCAACAGTCAGATTTGGAGGAATGCCAGAGGAAGAACTGGTCTTCAACCTGGTGGTCTGTGGTTGCCGGATGGTGAACAATTGTGAAGCACCAATTCACACCAATTTAAGGAACATTTTGAACTCACAGACCTCTGAATCTTACAGCCGACACTTTTTAAAAAGGAAGACAACAGCAAATATTTCCCTGGAGCAGTGCTTCTGAAAGTGTTGCCCTTGCCCCCCTGGTGGACCCCGGAGGTACTGCAGCTGGGCCTCCAGACATCTTATACAACAAATAAAAAGTATAGACATAATGATTTAATCAAAATTAGGTTTCAAATTATGTTGAATGTTTGTGTTGTTGCTGCATGTTGTCTCGAAGAGAACAAAGTGGAATTCGACTTAATGCCTCTGGTCATGTGAATAAACACATTTATACTGTTAAGCGCCATGTAACCCCTTGATAGCGATGGTGATACAAGGCCAGTAATTCCCAAGCAGGGGTACGTGAGAATGTTGAAAATTTAATAATTTATTTCCAAATTGGAAGTACTGAGCTAGCCTGTCAATAAAATGGTATGTGTGTGCTACTACTAGTTTTCCCAGGGAGACAACAACCCGTGGCACAGCTGAGCCAAAATCTGCTTACCTGCAGCCAGGCAAATATGGATAAATGGCCGAAATGTCCAGTTGCTCTGGATTCAGGAGAGGGTTCAGAGGAGCCCACAGAAAAACTATTTGAAGTGTTTTGTTCCTGACTTTAAAGTTTAAATGCTCAAGGCAACCTATTATTTATTTTTTTGTTTAATTTAAGGTAAAAAGAAGAAAAATTCTGAGAATTAAATGGTCAAACAAAAGGGCTAAAATAAAATATTTTCATTTAATAATCAGTTGTGTTACGTTCTAGGGAGATTTCACTCCTTTTAGTCCAATGTGCCATGATGCACATAGGATTGAAGCTTTAGGGTGCACTAATGCATCAAAATCTTTTATTAACTTTGCATACGCAGCACTGCAATTTGTGTGAATTCTTCATGTTCTTTGTTTATGACATTAAAAATGTGAATATGAAAGACCCTGTCCACATGGATATCAGATCTTCTTTAAAACGTTCTCTGTAAAGCTGGCATCATTTCAATAAATGTGTCTGTCCATGAAAACACTGGAAACACTGTAGTTTATATGCCAGGCCTGTAGGTGGCTCTGTAATGCTGCTGCAGATATGCACCAAACCAGAGAAGAAGACATGGAGCGTGCTCATACATCATGAGAATTTTAAACAAACGTGGTGTTCTCTGTTCTCCGTGTCCTCTTGTTGCTCACAGTGGTCGTAGAGGAGCAGAGTATTTTACTGTTAAAGCCAAAACAAGCTCAGGAGCTCCTGCAGCATGAGCGCAACACCGTATTCTTCCATTGTTTCTTTTTTAGTCATAGTGTTTAAGGGAGAGGTGGGGCTATGAAGTCATAATTATGGAAAATATCCATATGCATTGTGTAAATGAAAAAAAAATACAGTTTTCAACCACCTGAAACGGCGTATCTGTGTAGACAAAATGCCTGTATGAATGAAAACTTCACCTGAATTTGCCCCCCTGTTGTCAGCCCCTGAGTCTCATGTTATGGTTACATCAGGGATCTGACAGGCCCAGGAGGTCCTTCAGGCATCAGATTTGTCTTCAGCATTATGTCTTTTGGGGATGGCTGCTCCAGGAGTAATATCTAGCCCTAGCTTAATGAAAAACTGGATGTGCCGTTCTGATTGTGTTTTTCTTTTGAAAACTGGACACAGTCCTCTCAAACTTGATAGAAAAAGTTAAAACAGTCTCATAAATCTTATAAAACTTGCAACATCTTGCTTCAGCACACTCCTCGTCTCTGTCCTAACTTGTCAGAGTGGTTACAGGAGTGTTAATGACATATATTTAGAGCTGACCTGAGGTTATGAAGAAGTGCAATGACAGGAAATGACAATCCGTGCCCTGCAGCCACCACAGGTGTGTCATTATGGTTTGAGGCTGTGTTATGAAACACGAGGCATGGCTGTTTTTCATGCCATGTGCTTCTGCAGAGTGATTCCTCACTCTTTGATTGAGGCACTGATTGGCCTGATTTGGATTCATACAAGTTGGGAAACTTGTTTAATCATCTGCAGAGATTGCGTTTACAGGTTGCAGCATATTTGACTCACGCTTGTGTTATTTTAGTCACTGTATTTTGTAATTTTGAGTGAATGGAAAAATGTGCTCTGTGTGAAATATTGACCGAGAGGCATGGCTTCAATCCTGTATTTCTCCGGGTATATTTCCATAAATCTGATTTAGGAACTTTACCAGGGATCATAACTAGTACTCCTCTAGACACTGGTGTAAATTATCAGACATACATATATCCTGTGATATTACATCTTATTAGATTATCTCAAGAGTGGCATATTGTGTTGGCAAATCCCCTTAAAATAGGTAGCAAATATGGCAATCACTTTTTATGTTGCTTGTGACCATGCAACTACTGGCTTCTTCATTAGGTACACCATCCTAGGACCAGGTTGGACCCCCTCTTTCCTTCAGAGCTGCCTTAATCTTGTCATGGCACAGATTCAACAAGTGCTGGAAACCTTTCCCAGAGATTTTGGTGCTCACTAGATTGAGATCTGATGACTATTGAGGCCACTGGAGTACAGTGAACTCATAAGAATCCATACTTTCGAGATGTTCACACCAATTCTGGTCAAATTCTAAACGTGGAAGCAGAAATGTGGACTCAGACCACAGCAGACTTTTCCACTTTGCCTCAGTCCATCTCAGATGAGCTCAGCTCAGAGAAGCCGGTGATGTTTCTGGGTGTTGTTGATATATGGCTTTGTCTTTGCATGGTAGAGTTTGACCTTGACCTTGTAGATGTAGAGATGAACTGTGTTAACTGACAATGGTTTTCATGGTAATATCCTTAAAGAATGATGTTGATTTCAATGCAGTGCTGCCTCAGGGATCAAAGGTCACAGGCATTCAATGTTGGTTTTTGGCCCTGCTGCTTAGATGCAGAGATTTCTCTGGATTTTCTGAATCTTTTGATGATATTATGGACTGTAGATGACGAAATCCCATAATTCCTTGCAATTGTAAATTGAAGAAACGTTCTGAATCTTGCCCCATCTTTGCTTGTAAACGACTCAGCCTTTCAGGGTTGCTCCTTTTGTACCCAATCATGACACCTACTTGCTTTTCTTAACCTGCTCACCTGTGGAAAGTTCCAAACAGGTGTTTTCTGAGCATTCCTCAACTTTCCAAGTCTTATGTTGCCCCTGTCCCAGCTTTTTTGGAACTAGGTGCAGGCATCAAATTTAAAATGAGTGCAAATACAAAAACAACAAAGTTCATCAGTTTAAACATTAAATATTTTGTCTTAGCAACATCCCAACATCTTGGACTTGAGGTTTGTATTTGAATTTTTGACAGACAAACTGTATTTTGTAAAGCTTTTTTCTTAAATATAAAAACAGAGCATTTTCTTCTGAGAATTGATCCACAGTTCATGAATTTGATTTTGAAAAAAGCATTGGATATAATTCATCTTCCTCCTTTAACCTGGCTTTGGGAGTGACAGCTCGTGCCTGACGTCGAGCTGAATGGTGGATGATAAACTGATGCTGAAAGAACCTTTGACATGAAAATGGTCCTGGACACTGTGCGGCTGACAGGAATCTTCATCATTCACATTCCTCTCCATATCCAGTGTCACAGCACAGCTTCTCAGATAACCAGAGCTCTGACATACGGAAGCTGCAGCTGACCACAAGATCTTTAGCTGATAGTCAACGTGGCTGCAGAAGTACAGCACGTCTTTTTCTCAAGGTAAACAAACCATGACAAATTTAGAATAGGATTCTTGTCACTCAAACATTAGCCCTATTTTTAGAGTTTTAAGATTTAAATTACTACGTACAAACATTTGGTATTAGGTCACAGATATATGCAGCAATGAATGATAAAGGCTGCAGAAGCTGGATTTGCTGCAACAACATCTTTCATCGTGGTTTCCACCTCAAAATCCTTCTGTGTGAAGAACTCAACGTCAGGACCATTTTTTCCCCGATGAAAACCAATGTGATTGTAAATTTTGGGGAATTATTGTTTAGATATGGCCTACAGTTTGACATTTTGACGATACGCAGCTTTACATTGCCGTGGCTCCTGATGACACAGGGCCAGTTGATGCCCTTTTTAACTGCATTTTAGATATCCAGTGATGGATGGCAGCAAACTTCCTACAGCTCAACCAGGACAAAGCAGAGGTTTTAGTCATTGGTCCTGAAGGTCAGAGAGAGAAACTTTTACCAAAACTACAGGATTTTAAACCATCTCAATCTGTAAGAAATCTGGGTGTGATCTTTGACTCTGAGCTTAGTTTTATTCCACACATCAAAAACATAACAAAGGTAGGTTTTTACCACCTGAAGAATATAGCCAGAGTCCGCCCATTTGTCTCTCAGGCCAGCACGGAGGTGCTGATGCACGCTTTTATCTCTTGTCGTCTAGATTACTGTAATGCCCTGCTCTCTGGTCTTCCTAAAAAGAGCATTTCTAACCTACAATTATTACAGAACTCAGCTGCACGAGTGCTGACGAGGACCAGAGGGCGGGAGCACATTACACCAGTTTTAAAATCGCTGCATTGGCTACCCGTGCGTTTCAGGATCGATTTTAAGGTTCTTCTGTTAGTTTTTAAATGTCTTAATGGTCTTGGGCCAACTTATTTATCTGACCTGCTTTTACCCTATCAACCCTCGCGGACTCTGAGGTCCTCTGGCACCGGCCTTTTAACCATTCCTCGAGTAAGCTCGAAAAAAACAAGGGGAAGCGGCTTTCAGTTATTATGGTCCCCGACTGTGGAACAGCCTGCCAGAAAGCCTCAGGGCCACAGAGACTGTTGAGGTTTTTAAAAAGAGGCTCAAGACTCACCTTTTTAATCAGGCTTTTAATTGATTTTTTAATTATTCTTAATTTCTGTTATGCTCTTACACTTCTTTATGTTTTATCTTTACGTTATACTTTTACTGTTTTAGTCCCTCAGCTCTTTGCTTTTATACATCTTACCCTATTTTACTGTTTTAGTCTATCAAGTTTTTCGCTTCCACATGTTTTACCTCATTTTACTGTTTTAGTCCCTTAGTCTTTTAGCTCCAGTGTTTCCTCATGGGGGCCCGCCAGGCTGGGGGTTGTCTCTAGGGAGGGTCTGGTTTTTCTGTTTCGCTTTGTTGTTTTTTATTGTCTGTAAGGCACTTTGTGCTGCCCAGTGTATGAAAAGTGCCATAGAAATAAAGATTGATTGATTGATTGATTTTAATCCTGAGTATAAAAATTCTACATGTTGTACTAAAAATATGTGCAGGGACTGCCCCCTACGGGTTGAAATCTGCTATTGCAGTTACATTTTTACAATTGGCTGATATCTAAATCCAGATGATGTGCCGTGCCAACCGGCCTCAGCTCAACAGTGAAGCCCACTTTGACCGTGACCTTCTTTAGTGGTGAAACCCCTGAGCAAAATTCAGGGGACAGTAGGCTTGACCAATCAGATCCATCACTGGGTTGTGGGTAGTGTAAGCTCTGCTTTTGAAGTATTTAGATGCTTTTTTTTTTTAAGGGACCCAATATACTTAAAACCCCATATTTTTGTCCCTTTCAATAAGCAACCCTGGTCCTAGATGTCCCTAGAACATGTTTTTGACGCTTCTTGCCTCAATATCCAGTCATAAGATTTTGGCATGCCTATAAACCCCTCTGTTTCAGCCCTGTTCAGAACAGGCTGTTTTAGTGTGTGTAGCTTTAACATTGTTTGCTGTGTCTAACCCACTGACTGCAGTAATGATAGAAGAAGACGTGAAATAAGCTGTTTGGTTACCAAAGAACCCTTAGAAACTATTCCATGGATGCTGCCATGTTGTAATTTTCAACTGAACTTTGGATCAACACGCTGTGAGACTGAGAGGCAGAGTTGAGGATAGACTCAGACTAATAGCTACACCAAGCTTGTAGCCATATCAGTCCTGGCCCTTGCCTGTAAATCCTCAGTAAAATAGAAATGGGCGTGATATCTAAAAATACATCCACTGTAGAGTAAAAGGCATTGGAAATATATTTAGACCAAAGTCATTTCTTAAACCAGGCCGTAAATGTGTTCATCTGTTCAAATCTTCCGTCCCCCACCAAAAAAAATAAATCACATCACTTTTGGGTTTCCTGCTGCCAACCTCAAGCGTGGCCTGTCGATTTTGGCACTCCCGCACTGGCTTCATTTTCCAGCTCCAGAGGTTGCTGTTTGGTCCAACTACACCCTTCTCTGGAGGTAGGTGTTGCTTCGGCTCTCCAGTGATGTGCTCTGATGTTTACTGTGGCTGCACAGATATGCCAAGAAATGCTCTTTCAATTGGAGGGAGAGGAGTTTGTAGACCAGCTGATGGCGCATTTTTTTTCGTATAAAATCTTTAAGAAGTGTATTTTGCATCATATAGGACCTTTAGCATGAAGTGCGGAGATACTGAATATGAGCAGAACAGCTGCCTTTTAATGGACCTCCAGCTACAGAGGTATATAGATACAAGAACAGTTGAGAAGGCACATAAAATACTCTTCTTTCTTTGGGTTTCAAGCTTGATCAATCTGATTCTTGTTTCATTGTGTACCTTGAGTCCTATGATCTTAAGTCTGCGCCTTTACATACCATATGCATCCCACAATGTTTATGTTTTGTGTTGCTAGGTGTGAGCGTGCTGCATTTGTGGACGTCTGTAGTCAGGCAGCAGCTTTTACTGTTTTGGAACATTTTTCTGATCAGAATGTGGGGCCTCCAGGCTCCTTTCATATCTTCATCTTGTGACTGAGCCGAGCTATTTTTTTTTCCACTAACTGTACATTTGTGTGTTTACTCGTGAGGAGAAACACTCGCAGATAGGTCGTATGGGCGTTTCCTAAGCTCGAGGGATAGCTGACGTGTGCGGACATGTCCTGCTGCAGAACAGTGAGATCCCAGGTGATGTCCTCATGGACAAACACATGACTCACTCATGTCCATGTGACTGTCCCTCTGACAGCGCTAAATAATAATTAAGACATTTCAGGAGGTCACTGCGGCTCCACAAACATTTAGGATCTGGGTAATCCTATCGACGAAGCTTTGGAGGTTGATGACAAATCAAACATGATTTCATCGCTTGATATTAGTGCTGATTAATGCTCCACGTCAAGACCAGCTGCTTTTTATGGGTGAACATGACGTGTAGCGCCCACGATAACCCGATGCAGTCCCATGACATGTTCAGTGTGATGTTATTCAGGGCAGAGGCCGTCCAGGTGCTCTCTTTACAGCCTGTAGGAGTTCTGCCTCATTACAGGTGCTGCTCAGAAGTCGGCCTGGAGCTGCATGGATCTGCACCATGATGTCACTCTGCAGGGCTTTTCCACCATCTGAACCAGCTCCAGGAGCAGGAGGGAATCCAAGGGGCTGGAGCTGAGTACAGCTGCAAAGTTACTCACACAGCGTGTGGCTCGTGGCTCCTGATCAAATGTCTGATGCAAGTGAAGATTGAGAGCAGATATTCAAAACAAATCTAGTTAAAAATAGCGGTAAACAGAATTGATTCAACTTGTTATTGTTTTAGACACCTGGGTGAAAACTGAGTATCGGGCAAGATGTTCTTCTCGCTGTGTTTCCCAGTGTTTTCTGTCCAATAAGCCATTTAAGTGATAATGAATATATTTGGATCTTCCATTTGTCTGTAAAAGCAGATTCTACATTCTGGAAATGACTATCTTTGAGTTTTATATGCCTATAATTTGTCTAACACATCTCCTTGATGTGATACAATACTTTTATTCACAATACAAATGCTTGCAGCATCAAGACTTCTCTCTCTTGTTTACAGCACCAGTAACTGCCTACTCCTATGCCTTGTGTGTAGGACCTACCAGTGTGACATCATACTGTTGTTTTGTCAGCAGCTCAAGCCCATTGGTTAAGATTGACAAGCCAAGTGAAGAGCATAGACTGTAGAATAAATGCACCAAAGCACTGACCAATATACACAAAGCAGTTTCTCAACCAATTAGTTCAGACTAGGCTCGTGTAGGAGAAGTCTGTGTTGGCTTTTTTTTTTTTTTTTAATACTGCATGTAAAACCTTAACTGTGTCAATCAAAATCAAGCAAAGACAACCTTGGCAAGCAGAATATTTCTACTGTTTTGATGTCAGATTCAAACAAAAAAGTCAAAACAGAATTAAAATCTCACAGAACTTTATAAAAATCATACGGTCTACGGAATACGGTTTCCTTTAAGCATTGGCTTTCATAGGAAAAACAAAAGTTTGCACCTACTCCAATATTTACAATTATCCCTTAGACAGGTGGCAGGTAAATATCTCTCCCCTTGTCTACCTTTGGCTGCCCTTGACTGGGTTCTACTGTCAAAAACAAAACAAGGGTAGAAAATGGTTACATCTATAAAGCTGGAGATATACTTACTGTAAAGTCTGCGGATGCATGATGGCCGCCACATGTCAATTGTGCACATCGTCCAAAGTACAGACTGGAGCTTCAGTCAACACATCACCAGTAGGACCAGTGTAGAGGCAGAGCAGAGATGACAGACTGATCACAGCAGCAGCAGCAACAAGAACAGACAAACTGATAAATCAAGACCACGATCATCAACATCTGAATGAGACTGAACAGACACAAACATGACTGATCATCAGCTGATGATGGGAGATCCTCTTTAAGAAGTCAGGAAGCAAAGAAATGCACAAGGTTGACTTTGTTTGTGTTAGCTTGATTTCTTTGGCTGTTTTTTTTCTCACATATAAACTAATAAAACTTTCTGTGATATAATGATTAATAGAAGTGAAGCACTGAAGGGACCACCCTCTTTTTTTGGTGTTTTGACTAGTGCACAGTCACCAGTTAACACAGTAACTAATTACACCAATACACCGAAAAAGTTCCAACGGTGCACAGGGGAAAATATAGAAACAGAGTTCAGATGATGCTGAGGTTGAGGTCTGATTGCTGTTTGCAGTTTACTTTGAACACAACAGGTAGTTACAGTCTGAGGCCTTTGTGCCCTCTAGTGGTGTCCTCCAGTAACACGCGTCACACATAGATGAATATGCAAACAAAAATGCTCATGACGCCAATGGATTCAAACGCGAACGTAGGGACAAACTGCAAATACATCTTCAGGTTAAGACTGACAGGAAGTTATCACTTACACTATGGTTCAAACTAGAGGTCTAATAACATCACTGCTACATTTTTATCAAGAAAATGTGATTAAAAAAAGTCCGTAATTGTGTTTTTTTTATACAACATTTATGAAATAGAAAAACAATATCTCAAGGCTGAAAAAGAAATAGTAAGAATTTATTATTTGAATTGGCAAAAAGATGATCTTACAAACACAGTCATCCTAATAAAGGTCTGTTTTACAAGTCCAGAGATTTAGGTAAACAATGAGAGTGTTACTGCTTGGGGGGAACACTTATTTCATGGAGTTAACTGACTGATCTGAGGTGTAAAATAAATTTTTGATTAACAATGCCAAAGGGAAAAATGAAATCTCAATTCTATTGAAAGTCTCGAATATACTGTGGATTGTTGTCTGTAGATTGTTGATTGTTGATTATTGTCTGAGTTCTAACGAAATAAAAAAGACCTTGTTGTGATGAAAGCTGCTCTTTCTCTTGAGTTCTTCACAGCATGCTCCTCATTAATCCTCCTGGGGAAAAATCTAACCAGATTCTAGTAAAAATGACGCGCATGTCTGCAAACAATTTAGCCATCAAAAAGGAGGAAGCTAACCTATTATCTGAATCACGGTTTGAGAGATAGTGTTTCCTCGTCTTGTTTTATTGAAGAGCTGCGGGCCTCGCCTCCCACGTGGCCTTCTTCATCACGCCTCCCTCTAAAATTATCTAACTTTAGCCGCTCATTCGCCAAAACCCCAACTGAAACACTGTGCAGTAAAAATGTACTGACTCGGAGATTACTGAAATCATTTCTAGTTTTTTTTTATCCAGCGTTAAGCTCCAAAGTCTTAAAATCTAATTCATTGACTTAAATAAGGTTGTGATTAACTGCTCTCTGGGAAAGACTTTTTCTAATGCACTCTATGACGAGGGATGTGTAGCTTACCAGAAAGCAGCAGGACATCTCCAAAACTAATCAACCTCATAACCGCAGAGCCCCTTAAGTGGCCAGATTCACGTATCCTTACGCATGGGATCACCCCAGCCAGATCCTGTATCTAACAGGGCCAAAGACCAATAATCAGGCTTTAAGTCATCTTTATTGACCATGAATTAATTTCAAGGACCCCCCACGATCAGCTTGATTGAGATGAACGTTTAATGGCTTAATGATGGAGCAATTAATCGGCCTAAGAGATTTTTTTTCTCCACGCTGATTGAGGCCCAGTGTTTTAATTTTTGTATGTTTGGACTCGCTGTGGTTTGGATCAAGTGGTTAAGATGTCATTTTTTTGGTGATATGGCCAGAGTTTATTCTAAATCCAACTACTGCAAAGTCCTTCTACTTAATCTGTGGTGACATTTTGCACAGCTATTCATCATCAGAGGATGGATATTGCCATCTTTGGTGACAACCCTCTGCTTTTTACTAGCCTCAAGTCAAAATTTCCACCTTTGCAATCAAATACAGTATCTCAGCATTTACATGATGGACTTAGCCAAATTTAGTGATTTTTTTTATGGTCCTATGGTTATAACATCATTATTTTATTTTTTTCTATGTGTGACAAGACCACATATAACCAACAAAATACTTTTTAACAATCCAAAAATACATCAGTTTGTGATATTATTTATTCATCATTCCTTCTGAGTGATTTTTTTTAAAAAATTTTCAGGCTTTACCAAATGTCCACTGTGATTTTAGGGGGATATAATAGATAAAGGAGGCTCAGGGTCAGAGGTAGAGGTCATCCTTTGCCTATAACTGCAAGTTGACAAGATTTTCTTCAAACTTTGGTCTGGTATCCCCTCTGTCTTATAGAGCATACTCTTGATTTTTGAGGCACAGGGTCAAAGGTCATCCCTTGCTTCAGAAGGCTTTTTGAGGTTGTTGTTTTTTTTTTTTCCAAACTTTGCACGAATGTCCACTCTAACTCAAGGAATAAGTGATTAGATTTTGGAGGCCACAGGTCAAAGGTCTTCATCTCTTACTTATGAATGTGATATCTAATGAATGCATTGAGGGATTGTCTTCATCTTTGCACAGGTGTCTTCTCTGACTCAGCGGTGAATGTGTCAGAAACACAAAGTAAAAGACTGAGTTCACAGTGCCTGATGTTTGTTCTGTGCTTACGTACAATGTATATATAGTTTTTAATCGTTAACTCCCTTGTCATTTCTCCACTTTAATAACACCAATTGGTATCGTTATTCTATATGATTAGAAAGCCTGATTAGTCACATTTACAATAAGGTACAACTTGTAAGGATTGTGCATTTTTGGAATGAGCGACACAGCTAAACATGTGAGTAGCGCCAAAGAAAAATGCCTCAAAAACTCCTGTCGCTGGTGCTCAGGCTTTCCAGTGATATATAATACAATGCCAATTCTAATTATTTAAAGGGAGAATTAATCGACTGAAATAACATTTCCGAATTCAGATAGACACATCAATAAATATATAAAAAAAAAAAAAACTTGCTCAATTGTCTGCTCTGACTCAAAGATAAAGTGGTACATTTCTAGGTTACAATGTCAAAAATCAGTCTGACTTTAAGTCTTTTTTTTTTTTTGCAAAACATGCACCTACTAATAAAGGAATAACACATCTACACTTCACGCTAACACAAAAACAGACCCAGTCTTTCCTCTTTGTCCAGCACTGAACCTTCACGGTCTGCTTTCTGCATACCTCAGGAGTGTAAATAACCACCAGGCTATAGTCTAAGTTTGTTAAAGTACTGACATGGTCAGAACCTCAACGTTTTACAGTAATGATGTCAGGAGATGTTTCGAGCCAGATGCAAAATGTTGCAAACATAGACCTTAAAGTGAGACGTGCTTTACATCATCGTGGTGTTGTTGTGTTACATTACGGTCCTCCTGCCAATCTGCACTGAAAAAACTCAGATCTAAGTGAGAGTATTTGTCAAACTTGAAGACAAAAAATTCTCACTGGATTTATTCTAATCCACAATTTCCTTACATGTCTGAATTAAGATCTTAATTGAAGATATAAAAACTAAAAAATAAGGCCTGAATTGCTTGCAATAATAAATAAAATAATCTGCCAAATAGACAGGACAAATTTCACTTGGGCAGATATTAAACCTTAATTTAAGACCCTCACTGAGTCAGACTTTCCTTGTTTCATTGGCAGATATTTTCTCTTCATTCCAAGCAATTCAATGTCTTATTTTTGCCTTTCATTCCTTAATGTAAGATATTTATCTGGACTGGTTCAGTGAATGTGGATTAGAATAAGTGTTTTGGATATTTTTGACTTGAAAATAGACAATCACACTTGACCTGAGTTTTTGCAGTGTGAGCCTGTGTGACTCTGGTGAAGCTGCAGACCCTCGTCTTGTCGTCTGCTCCTGCACAGATGTGAGTGAATAATTCTGTGTTCAAACATGATATCTGTGAGAATGTGTAATCCAGCAGCTCAGACAGGTGCTGCCGATATACGGATTTGAATGAAATGGGTTATCTGTCTCCATTTCCACTTCCATTTCAACTCGTTGAGTCAACAACTACTCCACAATCTGTTCCTGAAAATAGACATTTCCTGGAATCAATTCGCTCAGTATCTCAGACTGGGAAATGGAGGGGGCTGGGTGGGTGGGATCAGAGCCGGATTAGAGGAAGCTGTAATTTACTGACTGGAAGCTGAGAAACAGCTTCCCATCATCACTGCCTCTTTAACAGGTCATCAACCTCAGGCCGTGAAATCCTGGTTCTCCCTTTGCTTCAATTCTTTGGTCTAATTAGTTGGGGTTTTTTTTACTTAGAGGGCAGGTCATGGAAATGCTCTGTGGTCTTCATTTATTCAGTGTCGCTATAAAGCAGTTTGCCTTGTTGTAAGACCTGATCACTCAATGTGTGATATTTACCTCTCTGGAGTATTTCGCCTTCAGTGTGAGCTAGCTGAGGCTGACATAGAGGATAAGTTGATCAACCCTCTGTGCCGGCCTCAGAGGTAGCAGCAGAGATGTAAGAATGAAGAGAGAAGAGGTTGTGGAGCTTCTCAAAACTGTAACATACATGTACTAGAATGTACTTTTAGAACTACTTCATGGAAGTATTATAGTTTCTTTGTTATTTCTTACCCCTGTTTGGTCACTCATCACATGATTATGGCTTCAGATGCTCATGTTGACCATTGACCCCTTGTCAGGCCCCCCTTCAGTCGCAGTCTTTCTCCCCAAATTCCCCCTGCCTTTTGTTCACATTTAAATGATTTGATTTGTCTGTAGACTTGACATCAGTTAAAGAATGTAGAAAAAGAAAACTTTTCATACATGCACAAATAACCCTGAAACCCCCAATTTTCCGATACTCTAGATGGGGAAAAATAATGTTTGATAAACAAAATATGTGAATATAAGTAGTCATAAAAATAGTATACCAATATTCACATATTTTTTATTTATTCAACCTTTATTTAACCAGATAGTTCCCATTGAGATCAGGATCGCATTTACGAGGGCGACCTGGCCAACAGGTCAGCAGCACACGTCGTAACAAATACAATTTCAAGAAAACATGGAAAAGGATTCAACAATTTCACAGTGAGAGTGCGACAGTTTTGAGAACAGTAATAATTTAAAAACACAGTCATTGCTCATAGGATTTTCATTGCCTTAGTATAACACAAATACAAATTATAATGCATAGTTAAATAAACTTGACGTAGATTATGTATTATTGTTTAATTTTTCACTTTGTCACCTTTGTGACCAAAGTCTGTCAAATGATGTGTAACCTTGCCTCGGACCACTAGTTGAGGCTGTAGCTGTGGTCTCAGTCCTGATCTCAGCCTGTTGTTGCACCATGACCTGGCAATGCACGGCCAGCTTTGAGTACCCATTTCTGGGTTTGACAGGAGTCTAGCCCAAGTACACATCAACATGTGACAACCGGCGCTGGGCTCAAACCCCTCCCATTGACAGTAGAGCATACTACTAGACTACGCCACTGATGCCCAACTTTAGAAAGCTGCTAGAGTATTTTTCTCCTCACCTATGTCCAAAAACCCTGATCCATCTGTTTTCTCAGATCTTGATAACCTAATAAAAAAAAAAAATAAAAAGCTTTTTTTGCTAATCTTGTATATTCTTAAGAACAAGAAGATCATCTCAGTGACTGGAGAACTGTCAAAAATGATGTGATTTCACCTGTGTGATGTTCGGCCTTCAGAAATCTGCCATCCCAATGGTTTGGCATTATGTGACCTCAAATTCCCTGAAATCTGCTCCATTTTTTCTAAAAGCTAAGATTAGGCTTTATAAAATCAGAAGCCACGGCCAAGCAGTTTTCAGCAAATACTTTTAAGGTTTATTTTGGCCCAAACGGTGCAGGAACTAGCTTGGACTGATGTTTACACACATGGAAGTCAGTTTACTTTAGTCCGGGAGTTTAAGCAGATTACATTTTATTAAAACCATGTCACCACCATCCTGCCTATTTGTGGACATGCAGAGATGATATTATTCCTCTGGTTCTTCTGCAGCTGTGCATGTTCCCTCAGTGATGCAGTGAAAGCACCTGGAGGCTTAAAGCTTGGCCGCACAATCCTGATAAACAAACAATTAAGCAAAAGGGGGCAAATCGGTGTTAAGCCCGGTAAAGACGGCTGCCGTTAGAATGACCCCGGGCGGCTGCAGGAGCCACAGAGCGCTCTTACTTCCTGAATCCTTCTTTCTCCGCCCGGCACGAGGGTCCCAGTCTGAGCTCGCACCCTGCATGGAGTCAGGGCTCATGTGGAGAGCCACCCAGGACCGCTGTTGTGATCTGGCTGTGAGAAGAATGTGGGGCGGGGATAAACGATCCATAAATATGTGGATGATGGCAGAGATTCTCTACAGGGCTGGGAAACATGTCCAGGTTTAAGATGTATTCATATTCATTTAATTAGATCAACAAACATTTTCTGCACAGATATAGTTTACATGTGAGCCAGTCTTTCCTTTGGCTAAAAAAGATTGTTTACAGGAGGAAACACTACTGTAATTTTATTATTGACCTCAGAATAAACTGTCTTAAATATTAAGCTTAGATGGCCAGTATTATTTTATTTGTTTTATTTGGTTAAAATATAATAGATACCTTTCTGAAACCAAAAACAGAGATCCTACACAGCTCAAATATTGTTTTAAAAGACCAAATATTAAAAATCAACACTTGTAAAAAAATAGGTGGAATTCAAAATTGCTATTGTCTCTTTCTGCATCAGGCGGCCCTAAAGTGCAAAATACATTTTTAAAACTACAACAAATACTAAATGCAGAGAAAACAAGTACAACAAGATGTATATGTAAAAATAACAGCAGGATTAAAAAAAACACAGCAACAAATAAAAAACAAACAAACAAACCAAATACTTGCACATCAACATAAACAATACAAAAAATCACAACATATTAGTTACAACAATAAGAAATCATTAAACGTCAAACAGGAAAAAAAAAACAGTTCTGTGATTTGTTGTTTTGTTATCCATGTAATGTGTTGTGATATTTGTTATATTTTTTGCATTGCTGTTGTGTTTACTTTGAATTTTAAGACATAAACTCTTTGATAACATTTTTATACAATAAAAGTTGTCAGTGTTGTAAAATATGATTAGTTGGTTGGAGTTTCTCTGCAATCAGATTATTTAAAACAAACAAACTAACAAAAAAAAATCACATTTTTTGGTATCTAGTGTTTTTACTTTAACTAAAGCGGTATCAAAAAAATTAAATGTACAACTGATTTTGATTTTTTTTTTACCTAATCATTTATTATTCTGGCATTGTGGCACCTAGAAAATATGGAGATATATAATGTTTTGCCATTCAGCTAAAAAATATGAAAATATGATGTTAGTCCATGTTTCCCAGCCCTAACCCTCTCATGACTCTATTTCCTGCCGTCTCTGCACCCTGATACCTGACTTCCCAAACTTTAAATTGGAGATTAGGAGCCGCTCAGTGCATCTTTGTTCCGTCCATTCTGCCTCGCCTCTCTATTTAAAATCTTTTCTCCCTGTTCCCCGGGCTCGCCCCCTCCTCGCGGTGAAATCCACAGGGGTTTTGACCATCCCACCTGCAGAGAGAATAATATCCTAAATCCATATTAGTGCTCTTTCCCAAAAGCTTTGGTCAACAGATGGTTTACCCAAATCCCCCGGACCTCCCATCCAAACCCCCACCACTCCGCTCGACTCTGAGCTTGGACATGTGTTGGCAGAGCGCTGTTATGAAAAAAAGGAGATTCCACGATGGATGTTGTGTATTTATTTAACACTAAAGCCTGCAAGAGACAGAACAAATATTCAGAATATGGACCTGCCTCTGGATTTATATAATTATATAATCTAATAAAACCTTTAAAGGATGTCTCTGATTGTTGATATACAGACATATGTGTGCTTTAAACATGGTAATGTGCAATGTTACGTATGCAGTCTGTAGTTGAAGGTGTTAACTATGCAAAAAAACCCAGTTCCAATGAAGCTGGGACGCTGTGTAAAACTTAAATAAACAGAGTACAATGATTTAGAAGTTCATTTTGACCTATATTCACTTGGAAACACTACAAAAACAAGATATTTAATGTTCAAACAGATAAACTTTTTTGGGGTTTTTTTGTTTTAAATTTTCACTTGTTTGTATAGTTTGCCAACAACACATTCCAAAAAAGCTGGGACAGGGACATGTGTACCACTGTGGTACATCACCTTTCCTTTTGACAACACTCAATACACGAACTGATGAAGCTTTGTAGGTGGGATTCACTCTCCTGCATAGACCTCCTTTCTCCAAATTTGCTTCTTTTCAGGAAAATAAATAAATCGCTGTACTACTGAATGAATATTGTGTTTTCTGGATTACAAATTATTGTTGGTACTAATATTATTTAAATTTTAAAAAATCCATTAACCAACATGGAAGGTGACTCTGCTTTATGAAAAAGTGAAAATCGTACAAAAATAAAGATGGGAGGTTTGTGCCTGACAGCCATAATATGCTGCTCAAAAACCTGTTTCCACCTTCTAGTATTAATGGTGTCTTTAGAGTGTGCACGTTACCCATGCCATGGGCACTAACACCCCCTCCCATACATCACAGGTGCTGGATTATTAACATTGCTCTGATGAATTTATCAGTTTGAACATTAAAAACCTTTAGTGTATTTAATTTAATATTGGTCGAAAAGGATTTTCAAATCT
The DNA here is from genome assembly GCA_037902135.1 of Cetoscarus ocellatus. Classification (NCBI taxonomy): domain Eukaryota; kingdom Metazoa; phylum Chordata; class Actinopteri; order Labriformes; family Labridae; genus Cetoscarus; species Cetoscarus ocellatus. The sequence goes on along the minus strand of JBAMNC010000695.1, from coordinate 137,663 downwards.
TATTTCGTCCAAACTTAATTGGCGTTCTAGTTTGTTAAAAATTGGACTTCAAGCTGAATTTTTACAGAACTACCCGTCCCTATCTCAGTTTTTTAACATGTTATTTAAAATGTGATGCAGTGTCTTGGTTCTTCTTCTCTTGTGAAACCTGCGCTGCATAGCCTTGATGTCTCTTAACTTCGGCCTTAAGGCGTTACAGTATAATAAGTTACCATGCTATCTGGTGTACTTGCTCTGCTGTAGACAACAGCGAGCGTCAAAGGCCCGTCTTCTTCGTTCACTTTGGTTTCATAAGGCATGTCGAACACTGATAAAAATGTTATTGCAGAGCTTGAATTGTCAGAAGCAATGCTGGCTGTTAGGTAATGACGGAGGACAACAAACTAAAAGAAAAATGACAGTTCGACGCATTTTTAGTCGGCTGAATGAGAACAAAGTAACCGAGCTGTAGGTGGGAAACCTTAAAATCTTGTAATAGTTCTCAGAGTGTTGCAAGGTCAGGCACCTCATTGTATCAACTTCTGAATCCCCACAGCACCAGCAGGAGTTTGAGGGCTTCTGATCCAGATCTGCTGGTTGTCCCTCTAACAAGACTCTGTTTACATTTTGTGATAAGATCCAAAGCGGGCATTCAAATACCAAGTGAAACCTTGATGCCTCATGTTAAAGGGGTCATGTTACAGTTCTTGAGTTTGTTTCTCTGACACAGTTCAATTACTCATGTTTTTTTCCATTATTTTTTTATTGGCATTTTTTTATAAACACAAGAGAAACATACAGTAACAGTGAAACAGTTTCAGGCCTTAAACCCATACATGTATCGACAAATTACACAAACTCACATACACCCACTCATGCACACATATTTAGATATAAAAATAATAAAAATAAAATATTTTTTACATTTCTGTTCAGGTGTAGCCTATATTCCTGGCTTCTATAATGTTCATATATGATTCCCAGAGCTGGACAAAATCTCTCTGTTCGCCTTTAGCAATGTACGTAAGTCTCTCCAAGCCAATATGCTCTGAAAGTTCCCTTGTCCACATTCTCAATGTAGGAGCATCCATACTTTTCCAACATAGTGCAATAGCTCTCCTTGCTTGTAGAAGTCCAAAGTCTATAAGTTTGGTCTGTTTGTGTTGAGTCTGGAAATATTCCAAGCACACAGAGTTTGACATTTAAGGAATTTTTTGTTTTATAAACCTCTGACAAACATTTAATAACGTCTTTCCAAAAGTCCTGAATCTTTGGACACTTCCATGGACAGTGGATAAGAATACCCTTTTCATTGACACATTTAGTACAAACATCTGGATTATTGGCCAACATATGATGAAGTTTGACAAGAGTTTTGTACAGTCTTGTCAACCATTTATATTAAAGTATTTTCAAAAGTACTCCTGTTTTAGCTGTAAACTTACAAACCGTGCCCCACTAGACCTGTTGAACCTGCATTTATTGAGAAACTCTTGGTGACATCTGTTCCCAAAAGGTGCTGCACTCATAATCTTTCCTCCATAATCTTACAAACCACATCGATACAAGAAACTTGACCTTTAAAGTCAAAGGAAGTGGCAAATCTGATGAAGCACAGTGCCAGAAAAAGAAAGCCTCTTCATCAGGTGTGTTGCTAAGCCTGAATTTCCTGCAATCAACATGTTTTGATTCACACTTCACTGGTGATTTTTCTCAGCTGGTTATGAGATAAGCAGTGAGGATTGCTGTGCCAGAACCAATTAGGACTAACCCGGCGCTGTTCAGGAAGTGTCCCTGCTGCTGCCTTTTGCAGTGTTCGGTCATTAAGCCCCAACAGGAGTGGCTGGTTAATTGTAATCCTCGTGCGCTGGAACAACAGCCACACTGTGGAGAAGCCGGCCGAGCTCCCCCCGCTCAGAAAACAAGTTAGTTCAAGCTGCTGGTCATGTGTCGGGGGGCTTGTTGTCCCGGTGGAAAAGTGGCGACCAATCAGTGCTAATCAGGAGTCATGTCAGCATTGTGACAGACGATTAATGTTCATTTTTACCTGTGCAACCAGGGGAGATGGCTGAATATTTTTGGCCTGCACTTGTTGGTAAAGATGTGACCTTCTGTGACCTTTGCCGCAGCACTGGGTGCAAGCAGGGCAGTAAACATAAGAGCAGCCACTGCAAAAAGGATTACAGAGTCCATGGTCACAAAGTTTGGTCTACTCAAATCAATTCTGGGGCTGAAGTTACAGAATTGAAGCATTTCATTTAGTTTGTTACTACACACCTTGTCGAGAGGACCAACACCTGTCAAATGTTGAGCAATAAAGCCTCCTGCCTCTAGCTGAGGCCGTAGCTGAGATCGCTGTCTTTGCTATTTAGCTTTTTGTTGCACTATGACCTGGAAATACACACCAGTCATCGAAGAATATCATTGTTTAGCAAGAAGCAGTTTGGAAGTATTTTGAGTGATTAAGCTTTGTCTTTATAAAGCTGCATCGATGTGTGACCATGTTCTACACAGACTTTCAGACCTGAAGCAAGAAAAAAGCTAGTAATGCTAATGCTAGCCATGATCTGCAATGCTAGCTTGCTTATTGTGGTGATATTCTGACAAAATCAGGCATTTTGGTTCGCTTCCCTTGCATTGTTTGGATAGCTTTCACACCCCCCATGAACCAGACTCTTAGTTCAGTCGAGGCAAACCAAGAGCCCCTGCTGTTAGGTGAACTAGAGTTTGATTCATTGGTCCACACCAGGGTTCATATGAGCTTTTGCATCACATCAAGTCAGTTGAACTTCCAGAGTGTGTTTAGTTTGGACCAAATGATTCAGGGGTGGAGCACCCTGAAATACCAGTTAAATGGTATTCTTAAGGATCCATCCAAAAGCAAACATTAAACATTAGGCTTATGACTTCCCCTTTGACCTACATACGTGGACAAAATTGTTGGTACTCTACCGTTAAAGGAAGAAAAACCCACAATGGTCACTGAAACAACTTGAAACTGACAAAAGTAATAATGAATAAAAATGTACTGAAAATTAACGAATGAAAATCAGACATTGCTTTTGAAATATGGTTCAACAGAATCAGAAATCTAATTGGTTCAACCATTAAGTCAACTGGACTTTGGTTCAAAGTTTGAAGAGAATCCCTAACAGCGTTTTTGAGATTTTGAGGTGAATTCGTGGTTTAGTTTGGTAGAATGATCGACCAGGAAGGTTGTGGGTTTGTGCCCAGCTCTGGCTGTCACATGTCAACGTGTCCTTGGGCAAGGCACTGATCTTCGAATTACTCCCACAGCTTTCTGGATGTGTTAGCAAACTGATTATGTAGAAAGTCAGAATAGGTTCATTTACCATTTACAAAGAACTGACCCACCACCTGAATGACAGGATGGTTCCACCCTCGGCTGTCACTGGCATGAGGGCACAGTAAAGAGTTAATATTTATGAAGCTGTCATTACTGCCTGTTTTGCAGCTGTGGGCAGTTTTAGTGACTTAAGACAAACCAAAACTGTTGCTCTGATTTGTCATTTGGCTCTATGAAAAAAGGAATATGCATAAAAACATCCAGCCATCTGCATCTTCTGATATTAACCACAGTGTCTGTTTATTGCTGACAGTATCACGAGGTTGAGTATTTTTTTGTTAAAACTTGCCTCAGGAATGTTGCCTTGTTTTGCCGTCATGATCCTATTCTGTGGGGTCCTATTTGTGCGTTAGAAGGAGGAATGCAAGGAATGGCAGCGTTGCAACACAGACACACAACATGGGACATGCCAGGCAATAAATGAGGGACTGATTGATGCACCGAAGTCGGTATTAAAGAGTGATGATGGCGTTTTTATTTAGTCCATGACTGTGGTCACTGGATCCAAAAACAGCAGAGAACCACAACAGATATTTGTAGAACTGACGATTAAATCAACCAGTCAGTGTGTGAGAATAATTAAAGCATGATTAAGGACTTGAAGAAAGTAAATTTTACTTGAAATCAGTGCCAGAGTTCGAGATGGAAGGAAACAGATAAAAATGGAGAAACAGATAAAGAGCTCCGGTGTAGCACAGATGCAGGTGATTAGATCTTCACCTGGTGGAGGAAGAAACTGTGGAGTCATCAGTGGTTACAGAAGAAATGTTTGATTCTGATTCAGTGGATTTTAAAACATTTCTTTCAAAATGCTGTTAAGTTTGAAAATCATACTTAGATTTCCTGCGTAAAATCAGCGAGGAACGTAAGAGAAAGGACTGAGTTCAAATGATGGGCAGGTAAAGCTGGGCGTCATCTGCATTAAAATAACATCCAATTAATACATCAGCTGTCTGCAGTGCTTGATCCTTTTTCGAGTTGCAGGTAGGGCTGTCATGATATTGGATTTTCACCTTATGATTATCGAAGACATAATATATCATGATAACAATATTATTGTGATATTTATAGAAAATCTTGAAATAAAAGATCAATACCATGTGTCCGCTGCCTATTTTTTTCTCATCTTGGTAAAATAATAAATAAATAGATAAATAAATGAATAAATAATAATAAATATAAAAAATACTCTTACAGTCCTTCCTCTAAAATCAATCCCCAATGGTTTCACAAACAGCTCGTGCCACACAGTGTTTCCATCATTCTCTGATTCAGTTAAAGTCTGTTGTATCTGTAACTGATCCATTGGTTCATTCATCTCCTGAGATTTTTAAGCTGTTGTTTGAAAACACTTCTTCCCTTTTTTTGCTTTTAAAGTTCAAGTATTACCAAACCGTATTGAATTGTACTGAACCAAGCAGACCACTCAGAGGAAACACGGCAAATGTGGACGCTACCTTACAAAGCCTGTTTTTGCAATAATAATAAAAGAGAGACAGATAATCAGGGCTTTTATTGTCATGGTGTGAGAAAAACAAGTCCTTACTTATGAATTTTTTTAGGGAATTAGCCCAACAGCTGATGTCTTGCATGTCCAGCTCTGTAAAAAAGGACTCGCAAACACCTGCAGGTAATATTCAAAGTTGTCATCAGGCAATAATTAGACATTAATTCATAGAAACAGAGGATGGGCTTGGACCTCCTGTATGTGTGCCAGTCTGAGCTTATAGCAGGATAACTGTGGGGCTGGTCCAGGACAAGCCCGAGCCAGCCCAAACTATAATCTTCATAAGAAAGGACAGAAAGCTGACACTCGTTGTTTCCAGTCTCTTTTGAGTCTTAATGTAGTTTATATTGTTCCCAGGAGCTTTTCAAACAGCCTCCATCTTATCTGATCTGTGTGTGTGTCAGTTTCCCACAGCACGCCTCATTATGTGCTGTAATTTGTTGTTGTATAACATGTATGCATGTGCACTGATATGATTGTGTAAGTGCATTTGTACTGATTGTGCACTAACCATCCAGAGCATCATATAACACTGTCTCTGTGCTTTTTATGACATCTCTGTGGTCTCAGTGTGAGCGCACACAAAGCAGCCAGGACTGTACATTACTGTATGTGAACCTGATCCGTTTGATCTCTGACAGGAGATGTTAACACAGCATGGGAGTGTGACACTCCTCCTGTCTCTGTCAGCCTGCGCCATCACCTCACGGTGGCCTTTAGATCCAAAGTTAGCACGCGATCCTGTGTCAGACGCTGTCAAGACGCTGCAGGTGCTTTCTGCAGCAGCTTTCCCACACTAAAGGGCACTGGAGGGCATGGACACCTTAGCTCTCTATTCAGCCAGCACACTGCACAGGGCGGGCGGGCAGGGCTGGGCCCCTCCCCTTTCAATAGCACGGGGCCGCTCCTCTCCCCGTAGCCCAACAATGGGCACTGCTATCACTGCCGGGCTACACAAACCAGGGCGGGGACCGGCTCATAAAAGGGCCTGTCACTGTGACACTGGCAATCAGAGAACTCTCCTTTTATGAAAAGCATACAGGTAAAATGCTCTTTCTGCCTTTCTCCTTCCTGCTCGCCCTCAGACTCTGAAGTCCTCCTGTCCTTTTGTCCAACGGCTCCCCTGTGCTTCATGCGACATGTGCAGGTCTGTGTCAGAGGGCAGGATGTCCAGAGCTGAGCAACTCATAATCTAGATTTGTTCTCTGGAAAGAAAGCTGCTCTAACTCTGAAGCAGTCAGGTACAGAGTAAAGATCTGTGAGTCAGGTCCACCTCCAGCTGGAAAGAGCAGATTATTTGGACCAGATGTTGAACAAGAAGTGTAAAAATAAAACACGATGATCGGACTGCCATTCATAGACTCCATTCTCAAATCAATATTACCAAAAAAGACACAAAACAAACAGGCCCAAGCTCATCTGAGATGGACTGAGGCAAAATGGAAAAGTCTTATGTGGTCTGAGTCCACATTTCAGACTGTTTTTGGACATCATGGACGTGGTGTCCTCCGGTCTGAAGAGGAAAAGGACCATCCAGACTGTTATCAGAGCAAAGGTCAAAAGACAGCATCTGGGATGGTATGGGGGGGTGTTAGTGTCCATGGCATGGGTAACCTGCTGAAAGGTGCAAACAGGTTTTGGAGCAACATGCTGCGATCCAAGAAACTTCTTTTTCATTCTGCTCATGTTACAACAGCGTAGCTTTGTAGTAAAAGAGTGCAGGTGCTAGACTGGCCTGTCTGCAGTCCAGACCTGTCTCTCACAGAAAATGTGTGGAGCATTATGAAGTGCAAAATACACCAACGAAGACCCCTGTCTGTTGAGCAACTGACGTCAGACATCAAGCCAGAATGGGAAAGAATTCCACCGACAGATCTTTAACATTTAGTGTCCTAAGTTCACAAACCAAAGGTGATGTAGCACCATGTTACGTTTAACATGCCCCTGTCCCAGCTTTTTTGGAACATGTTTTAAAAAAACTGCAACAAAACAATAACACTAATCAGTTTGAACAATTAATATCTTGTCTTTGCACTGTATTCAATTGAAAATATGTGGTACAGGATCTGTTTTTTATGTCTTCTTTGGCATTCTGACTTTATGGGAACTGGGGTTTGAATTTAGTTACTTGATGAATAGGACAGCTCTTTCCTGGGGATTGCTCCCAAACTTTCTTTACTATAACTAAACTAAGTTATCTATAACTTGCAGCATTTGTGAATTCAGGCTGTAGATTTTTGAAACATCAGTTTTTTATTGTCTGTTTTTAGTTTTCCTCCAGGATCTCCATCTTGTCCTCTCCTCTTTGACTTTTTCTCTCCATGTGCAGTTTTTTTTTTTAACATAATTAAGGGCCCAACATGATGCAGCAGTGGAGTACTAACCCTGCCATAGATGTCAAATAGACATATTATCTATAAGATTTGCTCAAATGCATTTCCATAAACGTCTTGTGAAAGCACTTTGCTGTTGTTTGTCCATGAAAGAGCTTTTCTTCTCCCTTTAACTCTGACAAGCATATAAAAGAAGACCAGGTGAAAGTATGTCATGTATTGTGCGCTGGTTTTGTTCCCCACAATAGCCGGATAATGCGATGATGTGATCTTGCAGCCTTTTGTTACCCACAACCTGAATATCTACCTTGGATTAGCTTCTGCAATTTAATAATTTACATGACCCAAATTTAGCCATAAAGAGGATTTTCTTCCGCAAATATTTAGTTTCTGAGCAGGTACACAATATGTTCATTCTCCCTCATAACCCTAATTTTTCCTTGGCTTGCACACTCATATGGAAAATCTGATGGCCAAACCTCTTTCCTTTGTCCTCTCGCTCTCCAAAAACCTATTAGGAATTCATAAATACTCTGATTAATAACGCTTATGTGGTTTGTTCCATTGTGAACCTGTTAGGTATTTGGCACTGGAAACATTAACATGCTTATTTCCACTGTTGCAATAAAATCATGCAGACCAGAGTTCATAAAACCCTCACAGATCGCCCGGCTGCTGCAAGCTCCAAACAGAAACAGAAAGCCTGTTTGAGGATCCGCTAACAGATCAAGTGATGGGTTTATAAGAGTCAGATCTCGTCATCTGCTTAGAAGAAAACAGCTTCAGTTTAAATCCAGCCCAGCGAGGACATCATTGTTTCATTGTGCAGCCCAGCCACTACATTTTAGACTCCGTAAAATTCAAGAGAGGCCATAAAGCAGCTCCTCAAACAGCACCTCACTGTACGCATTCAGCACTTTTGTCATTTTCATTAGTGGGAAATGTTTTTCTAAAACTGCTCCCGAGGCTCCGATGAATGCCGTGAATGTTGTCCGCGTCCCCCGTGGCTCTGTCATAAAAGTTACAAGACTTTTCCCCACCCTGATTGCTCTGTTAATACAAACGTTGATTCAGTTTTGATTTGCTGACAAACGTCTGCTGCTGGAACCACAGTGAACTATCTGTCACGGCGAAGCGTGCTGTTTGCTGAATGTTAACAGCTCCCATTTAAACAACATATTAATCTTCGATGCGGGCCGCCCCAGACAGACAGACTCAGACGGGGGAGAAGGAGCCAGACTGGACATACATTGTGTCACTTCAGGTCAGATTTAGCACTATCAATAAATTAGGTTGTTGTGGATTCAGTGTACGGTTACAAACTCGGCCCATTTACTCCAGGAGAATCATTATCTTAAATCAGGTCGTCGTGAAACACTTGACAGCCGCTCTCTGTTAAGACAGACTTTATGTATGTTAGATTAGGGGTAGTTTGTTTGTGTGTGTAATGAGACGTCACACTGAGCTTTAAGAACAGAGAACAGTGAAGCTGCTCACAAGAAATTTATGGCACCAATCATTAAATCAAACAGGTTCCTTGTATGTCAGCAATTTTTCATTTAGATAAACTTGTGCTCTCCAAAGTAAAGGACTTTTTGTGTGACTCCTCCCCTGTTTCATTAGATCTAGGGTAAATATTTAAGTTCTTCAAGACACAAAGGTGATTATCCACTTCAGTGTTCAATAGGGCTGCTATTGTCCCAGAAGTCAAAAACAAATCAAACTCAACTGGACATGAAGTATTTAGATCATTTGACTTCACTCCTAAAAAAAAGTTTAAAAACTCAGCTCCATCAATCATTTCTCCCCTTCAGTGATACCAATTGTTGTATCTTATACTGTTGGACAGCCTGATTAGTCACTTCTACAGCAAGGTAATACTCATAAGGATTGGGCATTTGTGGAATGAGTAACACAACTAAACGTGTGGGTATCACCCCGAAAAATGTCCCAAAATCCCATCTTCCCCTGGAAGAAAGCTTGTGGTTCCTCAGTGAAGCAAGGGTGAGGAACAGGTCTTCTTGGGGTGTTGTCTCCCTGGGACGCCCACTTCACTGTCTGACTTCATCAGTCTCACAGAACTTGGTCCTAAGTTTGGTAATGGTGCCAGGGCTGAAACCAAATAATGCTGCCACTTTGTGTCCCAAGGCTACAGCGGTTGGCTGCGCGTCTTTGCGTAGTGAATCCTAGGGGGGGGGCTCTGCCAATTAGGATCCAGTCATGGCTGCTCAGTGCATGAACAGGAAGTTAGGGCTGTGCATTACTACCTTAAATAACAACTAAGGGTTGTTTTTATGCATTGGAATTAGGGCAGAATGATATGGACAAAATTTCATCTCTCGATATTCATGCCAGATGTCTCGATATTGATACGGTACAATATGACTACGGGTTCGGTGAAAACCAAGTACTTTTCAAAAAAATAAAAACAGTTTGAAAATAAAAAAGGTTTGTGGTTGGCTGGCCTTAGCGGAGCATTCAAGGGCAATCATAAAAATGAAACTTGTTGTGACTTACAGAGCTGTACATGCAAGGCGAGCGCGGGGGAAATCTATATCATTTATATCGATGCTTTTTCGATATTAATATCTTGAATGTTCATATCTCGATATCGATACGATAACGATATATCTTTCAGCCCTAATTGGAATCAGTCACATGAATGGTATTGTCCACTGTCTACATGTGGAAATATTGTGATGTTGACTTTTGAAATTGTCTTGTAGCGTGCTGTTTATCTTAGCCATGAGCTAACAGTGGTAACTGCAGCTGGAGCTCCAGTGGGTTGGTGTTGATCTGTTGAATGTGCCTATTAAAGGTTATGTTATAATGAACATTTTATTAATGTGACAATTTGACTTCTGCTTAACTAGAACGTGCTTCAACTCTGATATGACATCAGTCCTAGTTCCCCGTCCAACCTCTGACATAAATGTAACACAGCATAAGAAAGTAGTCCTGCACAGGGATCTACAGTTGATTACCGCATTGGTAAATTCAGCCTCAAGAGTTAGTGAGATGCTCTGTTGCATGTTTGTGGACAGGCTGGTTGGTTAATTTGAGGAAAATGAATGCAAACTTATGTTGAGGAATAAAATAGTCTTCTTCAAAGGGCGAGAAGAAACATGGTGTGCTCCTGTCTGTTTTTTTTTTTTTTTTTTTTTTTTTTAAGAAATCAAACCGTTAAGACATGCTGGTACTGGAATACAAACTGAGCTTGTTTCAGGATGATGCTGTTTAATCTTGTGTTGTGTTTTTCTTTATCTAAAAGCATATCGCACAGCGTTTCTTCATGTCCCCCGTCACTCATGGATCATAGCATAATGGCAATCTGAGCCATCTAAGATGCAATTACAAACTAATTACAGATTAACCCCCCCTTCCAAACCCTCCCTACCTTTCCATAATCCCTGCTCAATCCTCCCCTACGGCTACAGTCACTCCTCCAATTATCTGCTCCTGCTCATGTCAGCCGAGGGGAGGGATGGGGTCGGGGGTGGGGTGGGAGGGTTGTTTTTATTTTGCATTGAGGGGTACACATGGTCAAACACTTGAGCTCTGAGGGGTAAGTGTGTGGTGTTGACAGGAGGGACACCTCCAGTGTAGATGTCTGTGTTGATGGAGAAAAAGTGCTGGCCCGTGAGCAGAGAGTGTTTACTCTGGGTGAATTATTGAGCTGGAGGTAAAGCGCGGCGGCTCTTCAGATCTTTGAGGACGTTTTACCTTCAGAGGGAAACGATTTAAGCAGAAGATTTACTGTTGTGTTGCATTAAAGAGGAATTCTGCTGCTTTTGAACCTGCTGAGATTTTTACTTCCTCCTAAAACAACTATGGTTCCCACGACTGAAAATACCAGAATTTCCCGGAATACATAACTCCAGGATCGGGATGGGAAAAAAAATCGAGTTTATTGTATTGAAGATATGTCAATATATATAAGGGGTAAAGTTGCAACTTTGCTTTATATCTCAGTTTGATTTTCTTTTTTCACCAGCCAGTAGTTGCGGCTGTCCCTGCAGTCTTCATTCCTGTTTGCGGCACTATGACCCAGAAATTCAAAAATGGGCTTTAACCAATGACAAAGTGTTGCTCGAAAGCATTTCAGAAGTATACTAAGGCCATAAAATAGAGATAAAACTGCATTAAGGCTGCATCAGGTGGCATTTTGTGTAGCCATATTCTACACAGATGTTAATCTGTTAAGAGAGCTGTAGGCTGGCGGTGCTAACATTAGCTACACTCTGCTTTATATTGTCAATAAGCATGCTAACTGTGGCGATACTAACCAAATCCAAGCCTCAATTCTCTGCTTTTTGGTTTGCTTCCCTTGTTTGGTCCTTGGTTGGTCCTCATGGCTTTCACACCCATTCTGAGCTGAACTCTGGTCCACTTGGGAGAGAACCGAGACCGCTGTTTTTAGGCAGACCAGAGTTTAATTTGTTGGTCTTCAAGAAATACTTGTGTGATTTCACTCTCCGCCAATTCAAACCAGTTTTCCAAAAAAAGCGAAACAGAGTTTGTTTGGTTTGGATCAAATGTGTGAGGTGTGAAAGGGGCCTAAATGGTTGACCAGCCTTCTCTGTGGGCATCCACCCTTTGTCAAGCCCCGCCCTTTACAGGAAGTGATTCTTATCAAGCCCCACCCTCCCTGGTTACTGTTACTAGGTTAGATACAATCTGTTGTTGCTGGCCCCTCCTTCCTTTGAAATACCTGAAAGTAAGTAACTTTTAACTAGTTTTTTTAATTTTACAATTCATCTGATTCTTTTAAATTTGGCCTTAGGGAAAGGAGAAAGACAAAACTACAGCAGGGTGGATGAGGGAAACTATAAATCTTTATAATTGTGCGAATATAATTGAAAATAGAGCTGGTGAATGACCTTTGTAATGTCATCCCGTGCCAAATTTTCTTGGAACGCCAAATATTAACAGCATTTAAATCTTACCTTAATTTTCAAAGGTTTCTTTGTAAATTCCAGCATTTAAGTAAAAAAAATAAGTCACAATTTTGCCACAATGCATTAAAGTAGACTCTGCCAACACAGCGGTTGTTTGACTGGAATAGCCCAGTGACAGCTGACTTGAAGAGGGGTTGATTCTGGTACTGATTGGTTGGAGCCAATAAACGATCAATTCGGCAGCTCAGTGCTGCTCAGTGCCATGTTTTCAAAGGTTCTGCATTCATTCTGCAGTCTTTGCTCTGCCCTGGGCATGCCAGCTGGAGCCAACAAGCTTAAATTTCTGATGAAACAATGGTAGGGCATCACAATGGTAGCTGGGAAACAAACTGTGTCAGGCAGCTGCAGGAGCTGTAAAGAGGAGGAGAGGGAGAATCCAGGTGCTGCAGTTTTTTTGTCTTGTTCAAAGAAGTGCTCTGTCCCACATGAGATGTGTTAAGCAAAGAAAGGTACATAAAACTCAGAAAAGATAGAAAATTTTAACCTCAACATATAACAGTGTTCTTCTTCTGATTTAGAATCTATTTGATTCATTAATTGTGATAGTTATTTGCTTTTCTACATCAAACATCTCCATTTACCCAACCACATCATCACCCAGCCCTATTTGTGGGAACACATGTGGCCTGAACTGCAACATTTACATAATATTTCAGTTTACTTCGTGAATTATGCTGTTTACAGTTAGGACGTCCACTTGTGCTGGAATGCAGTTGAAAAATATTTCAGAGCATTTTTCCCCCTGGGTGACATTTTTCTCCCCCAAAAATGCATCAGAAAAGCTAAATCCAGCCCATGATTCAGAGCTCGGCATTGCCTGTTTATATGAGAATGTGCTCCATCCTGGAGACCTTGACGGATTGTATACAGTTTGTAGCCACCGGGTAGTTTGGATGTTTTGACTGCACACTAAGTATCCTCGTGTCTGACGTTTTCTGCTTCACTTTTTGGCTCTTTCTGTCCACATGAACAGGAGGTGAACTTTCACCCGGAGAGAGTCAAGTTTAGATTTCTTGTGAATTATTATTAAGGAAGCAGACTAAAGCATCTTCACATGAGGATTATGTGTCACTGTTGTTATTTTTCACAAATCTATCACAGTTTCCCTGGAAGACGTGGAGACATTTCAGTGTCTGTTTGCCAAATTTAAGCTTTGTTTTCTACAAAGATCAGGATAAAAAGGAAGTAAAGGATGTAAAGCATCCGTCTGTCTCTCCCATCTGCTCTCCGCTGTGTTGCAGTTTAACTCTGCTCAGTGCAGCAACACTTTGCTGCGGGCATATCCAAAATATTGACTACCTATTGATCAGTAGCTCTAATCTCTGTTGGGCTAAACAGTTGGTCCAACTGTAGCTAGAAAAGTGGATCCTTTTTATTGACCACTGTCAGCAGATATATGTTATATCACATAAGTTATATTAAAATTACAAACAATTGTTTCTTATCATTCTTGAAGATATTGGCTACTTTGGACCTTAAACCTTTTATTTGATGGGCTTGTGCATGGAGTGGAAATCAGGAAAAGAGAGAGAGTGGGGAATGACGTGATTAGAGCTCCTGTGTATGTGCTTTTTTAACAGCAAATGATTCAAGAAACTGCTCTGATCATTCTAAAGGTTCTATTGTCTGCATCAACGTCGCATCAGAAATCCGGAGGCACAATTTAGCAGCAAATCTAAAATCTGAAGTTATACAGTTGACAAGACAACAAGTCTCCAGAAGAAACCAAATTTATCTTTATATTTAAATGCACCAAGGAGGATTAATTTGTCAACAGGATAATCCAATAACTTATAAACTGATTTTGACGAAATTATCAGGAATTGTTTATTGTGGCACAAAAAGAAGTGAACAGATTTTCATGGAGATCCGAATCCGGATGCAGATCCAGGAAGGTTTTTTTTTCATGCTTCCTTTTATCATTGCAAGACAAGGCAAATAGTTTTAAAATGCCAAGCTGAAATGAGTATTTTGAGACTGAAAAAATAGGTCAAGATTCTTTGAGAGGAATCTTAATGTGTAATTAATGCAAATTTAGATCCACACTTGTCTTTGTGGCTTTCGGGCCATTGAGTTAGCCCTTAGCGCTCCTGGGATCATTTTGTGCCAATCATTTTAATAAATTTTTTTCAAGCCATTTGAGCTGTGTGAAATTGTACATATTTTAATTCTTACCTTTAAGTTTAATTTTTATCTAAAAGTTTAACTCTTGCCTTTTGATTTGCTGCTTCTGTTCTGTTTATATATGTATATACATTCTAGTGTGTATCTAGTCTGTAAAGAGTAAAGTAAATCGGAGTCAAATTCTTCTTGTATGTCTATCATACCTGGCCAATAAAGCTGATTCTCTACAATGAGAAAAAGCTCAAATTTGCTATAGGATATTAATGTTTTAAAAACCGTAGAATTGTCCTTAAATTTCCTTAAATTAGCTTAAAATTGCTAAGCTACCAAAAAACTGACACATTTGTTCCTGACGACAAAAAATGTCCCATTGAAAACCATTTAAAATGACGTTTATCTTAACCTTAACTAATGCTTTCTCTCATGTAAAGATTTCATTTTGGACTGGTGCTTTTTATATTTCATTTACATACTGTATTTGTCCACCAGATAACACTACTTTTTTTCCCATTCAAAGCACGCTGCAAATTGTACCACTTTTTACTGTTTCCTGTAAGGATGCCTGCAACAAAATAACAACGCATCAAAATCTGTGCTGCTGCCAATAATTGACCATCTCTACTGACCTTCAAAGCATTACAATCCCCAAAATATTTTTAATATTTGATAAGTTTATTTCAGGCTGGAGTAGTTTTAAAAGACTGACTCATTTAAAGTGGGAGGAATGTTGATACATGTTATTTTTACAGACTTTTTTGGGAAGCTTATATTTTTTGTCATTAGAGACAAATGTGTTAGGATATTAAAGGAACTCTTGTGAATGAATGGGATGGGGGCCTACAGTGGGATTTTTTGCCAGAAACAAGTCTTAGCTGACAAGAGTGGCACCTGGTGTGGTCTTCTGCTGTTTTAGCCCATCTGCTTTAAGGCTCTACATGTCATGTCTTCAGAAATGTTTTCCTGCATATCTTGGTTGTAACAAATGGTTATTAGAGATATTATTGCCTTTCTATCATCTCCAATCACCTCTGGCATCAACAAGGTATTTTAGCTTTCAGTACTTAAACGCTAAAGCTCACAATGTCACGCTGCTGGCTGTCTGTGGTTGTTGAAATTGAGTTTTAAGACAGAAAGTGTCCTTGTGAATGCCTCGTTGTTATTAAATACATAATCATGATCATAATTAAATTCAAAAGAAAGATTAGGGAAGGCAAAAAAGATGAAGTCGCCATAACATACAGTCAGGCTTTGAACTGTAACACCAACAGTTGTTATGATTTGAGGCTACACAAATAAAGAGTGATTGATTAATTGATTGATTGAAAGGTCAAAAAGAGACAAAACAGTTATTTGTCATGTGGTGTGGCCCTTTGTAACACTTGAGACAAAAATTTGTTCCAACAGCCACAAAAATGTCCTGAGGAATAAGTGTAAAAATAAATAGTTTATGCTTTAAAAGTCTTTGCATACTTAAGTTCTGTTATCCAAACAGCCCAAACTGGACTGAACCAGATTCAGATGTGAAGAGGCTTGATCATGAATGTTCTGAGAGAGATTTGTATAAAGTTCTGTGAGATTAAAATTCAGTTTTCAGTTTTGTCTCTTTGTTTTACAGCTATTATTAAATCGATCTGACATCTGTGCAGCATAAATGATCTGTTTGCCCAGACTGTCCTGAAAAAATTAAGTCTTTAATATGATTTTTCTTAAGAGTTGAAGTGCTAAATGCATTTTAACATTTAAAGTCCAAGCAGACTGAATAGCGCTAAAAATGTCCTGGCATTGAAGGTGTTGATGCTGCCAAAAAGAAAATCAAAATATGCTGTGAGTAGTGGTGAAAAGGACATTTTGTTTTTTAAAAGTGGTGAAAGGAGGCGCAAAGTATTTCGACTGAAATTGAAAAATGCGACGGCGCTGATCTTGGAGACTGCGTTAATGGGCTTGTTTATGCCTCCTGAAGTGCAGATGTTCCATCTCGTCTGAGGATCAGAACCACTGACCTCAAACTCTTTGGCTGAAGTTTCCCAAAATCATGAGTCTGCAGGTCACGGCTCAACCTTGCTGCCCAGCTGATGGGCCTCAGAGAAGGTTCAACAACACCAGATCTGGACTTTGTTTTCATGGGAGGCATACTCGGACCTCGGTTGGTAAACTTCATAATGTGGAAGTAGTTGGCTGGGGGTTGGGTTGGGCTGCGCTTGCACTGTTGACCTGGGTAACCCCGGTGACCCCTGGGCCTATGTCCCCTTAATAAGTGTTGCCCTCCCCGGTGGTAACAGAATGGTCAAACATTATGTCAAGGGTAATTAAGGTCCAAATGCTCCTGACCCTGATATAATCCCCTTTGAAAGGATCTCCAACTGTTTGCTGTGATTAACAAGCACTGCTGCGCTGGGAGGATCTGCCGCTGGTGAGAAGGCTTTATTGGTCCCCCTTTTTTATCACCACATAAAGTGGCCTCCGAGCGCTTCAGAGGATGTCCACAGGTCCCAGAGACAACAAGTCGGTGCTTTGAGCTGTCATTGAACATTACCCACCAAATGGCCGGCAGGTTACAGACTTCGGAAGCTATAAAGGATTCCCTAAAGGCCGAGCACTTAAAAAAACCTGTAAGAAAACTAACAAGAATGTGGGTTACTGCGGACACTGGGGAGGGGAGGGGGGTTCTACTGAGGGTCTTGCGTGCCTGAAAAATCACTGATTTGAATATAAGCCTGAAAAAAACAAAAACACTGCCTCAAGATTATTGGAGAAAACTTCAAAAACTCTATCAACTTTGTTAACTGACCTGCATTTTTGTCTAAAGTACATCATTGTCAATTTTTCTTTGTCTTTTTTTGTGCTCAGTGGCTTTTGGACAACAAGTAGAATTTAGCAATTGTGCTAAAAATTGTGCATTTCACTGCAGTGTTACGTTTGTTGACTAATTATTTTCGTCATAGTTTTTGTCAACAACCTTTTTCCCCCTGACGAAAACTAGACAGTAACTAATAAAAACAAGTGCACATGGACAAAAACTAAAACTAAACTAACTGACATTTTCATCAACAAATAAAAACTAGAGGAGAATGTTTGACAGAGACTTAATCCAATCAGACCTAGTTTGGTCATGTAGAAAGTAGGGACAAGTTAGGAATATATCCAATCACAGCTACTTTGGTTGTTGGACATCCAATCACAGCTGCCTTAGCTTGGTGGTGGTGGGATAAGTTGGGGAGGGGTCCAATCAGAGCTACTCTCTTTATGAATTGATATATTCATGGAGAGCAGGTTCACTGTTTGTTGTCAGTTCTGGTATTGTAACTGAGATGCTCTGCCACGTAGCCTTAGTAAAGGTGACTGCATTTCAATTTGTTTCTCTTCATTTGTACATTCAAACTTCACTAGCATTCAATAAAGGGTTATTAGATGTTTTATTTTATCCAAGTGTAAAACATGACTTCAGAAATTCAAGGAAACATAAAAAAATGCCTTACACTTTACACTTCACATTTTAGTCGACTAAATTTACAATAGATTTCATCGACTAAAATGTTGTGAAATTTCATCAACTAAAACTAGACTGACTGTCATCTTAATTAAAACAACTAAGATGACTAAGTTATGACTAAAACTAAAATATTTTTCAAACAAAAGACTATAACTAAAACTAAATAAAGAAGTGCCGTCAATATTAACACTGTTTCACTGACGCCATGAACAGCCTAAACACTTAAGATTCCAGTAGGGTTAAGGAATCAGGGATTAGAAAGTGTGATTTAAAGCTCTTTTGTAATGCAAAATCAACTTTTTCAGTGACTCCACTCTATAGGATACACATGCTAGACCTCTAAGTCAAACCACAAGTTAGCCAATCACATAGCAGCAAACCAGTTCATTTAGACATGCAGATATAGTCACAGTGGTTCAATTGAAAGGCTGGTCGAAGTATTCCAAGTAGTGCTGATCTGATCTACCATTCAGTTTCGGATAAAACAAAGAACAACTACATTGAGGCTGCATCAGGTGATGCTTATTAGTCAAAGCAATGTGTAACCATAACCTGACCCATCAGATGGACAGTTCAAAATATTCCTCTAGTCCATCCGAGCAACAGCCCATAGAAAGTTTCTGGGAATGAGCAGAACCTTTAAAAGCATATCCAGCAGCTGATTGGAGGATCACTTCGTCAGTCACATTCTAGTCAGAAAATCTAGTAGGTCTGCACTACTGCTGCAGTGTAAAGTACAAACTTCTTAGAGACCCACTTCTTAGAGGAAACTCTCACCAAAATATGAGAAAAATAGCCCTTTGTTTGAGGAATGCTTTCAGCGTTTGGTTTTGATTTTATTAAGAAATGTGGTCCAATTCTGATAAAGCTGCCGCTGAAGCTATAGTATCAGTGCTAATCTCCCTTGCAGCTCCCACTTCTTCCTGCTCCTAAGGACGCTGACTGGGCCGTGCCACATTAGGCCGAGCGTAGTTGTTGTAGATTGGTGTTTGGCGAGATGGATCTGCCTGATTCCAGATGATGAACCAGATGGATCCAGATGCACTGCAGGTGATGTTTGGACAGATTTAAGCCATGATGCTCTACCTCTTGGTTTGCTGCCCCTGGTTGGTTCTTGTTTGGTTCAGATGGCTTTTATACCCACCACAAACCAAATTCTATTCCTTCAAGAAGCTGATCGAGACCCCCTGTTTTCAGGTGGACCAGAGTTTGCGGGAGCTTTCGCAACATCTCAAATCAGACGAACTACACAAAAACAAACCAGTTTGTTTGGACCGGACCACACATGTTAGGTGAAAAAGTTACCTTTGACTCACAGTAAGTTCAGGGTTTCCCCCACCTTGGCCAGTGCCAGCTTGGATAGGTTGCAGCCCCCACTGCAACCCTGAAAAGGATGAGTGAGTCTCCACATGCACAGACATGAGCGGAGACTTGGCTGTCCAATCAGAGTGCATGATGATCCAGAACAGTATCGTTTACAGGGGTTGTGGAAAAGCCACTGCCATAACTGAGCTGCTTGGCAGAGGTCTGCGCTCTCTTAGTGATGTTCTAGTTATTTAGGGGGTAAATATCAGTCACATCCCAATAAAAGTCACCAAAAGCCAGAAAGGTCAAATATGATATCTGAGTGTTTCCATGGGAACGTGTCTCCCTGTCCTGGCTCTAACATCTGGACCTGAACCACATTAGTCCTGCTGTGGACATTCTGCTCCCCGCAGCACCCTCTCCCATGACAAATGTCCCCCTCACCCCACCCTCCACATACAGATACACGCTCACACACTCCGTCTCTCTGCTGGGAGTCCAAAATGACAGACTGTCCTTGCCATGTCCACTAACGGTCACTTTAATGCGCTGGAGGTCACAGGATTAGTCTCGGGGGGTCATCTTCACAGGGCCGGAGTTTTTAATATGACTCCTACAAAGAGGTCAGTGTCCGAGGGCGGGAGAGGTGCGCCGTGATGGGACCCACCGCCCCCCCTCCACACAAGAGGCCTCAGTATGTCCCATCGCCGCCTGTTTCCCCACAACCATCACCCCCTCCTCAGCCCTCCCTCACCCCGCCTCTCCGTGAGGACAGCAGCACCCCATCCCATCCCACCCGTCCTTTATCTCCGGGGGCAGCGCAAGTCATGCAGAACTCACGAGAGGAACATGCTGAGTGTGAGCTCATCGGATTAGGGTGCCGCGGAGAGCCGGTGAGCCTCCTTCTGAAAAATGACCCTTTTTTTGTTGCCAAATAATATTTATTGTTACTTCACCATCTCAGGTAGGGTGGGGTTAAAGATGTGCTGCAGCAAGAACTTTAATTAATAAGATTTTTTTTTACTTTACTTTTCACCACACTCTTAAACTAAGCAAAATATTGTCTTTCAGAGGGCACAAGTCCACCCCTAATTTAATTTAGTATCTGGAGCTGTTTCTTCATGTTCCTGTTTTCCTGTTTTTCCATTTTTATTTATTTTTTGATATAATTCTGGGTAAAAACCTTGTCTTACAATGATGGCCTTGTTTCCAGATGAGTTGGACTTTATTGGAGTTTTGACAAGATCCAGTATTTCAAAACTCCTTTTAGCGCCTCAAAATCAGTCAATCATTCAATGAATAAGTGAATCAATGAATCAATCAGTCAATCAATCTTTAATTGTAAGTCGCAAAATCAAAAACAGAGGTTACCTCAAGACACTATAGATTAAGTTTATAGTTAAATCCTCCTTAATTCCTTTTCCATAAATTTCTTGTTTGTGTTTATTATTACTATTATTTTTATTTTACGAAAACTCTTATTTTCTCTCTACTTTTAGTGTTTTAAACATCATTTCAAGTGTTTTCTCATTAGTAACTCATGATGGTGTCACTCCCATAGGCCCCAACTCCTGCAGTTTTGTCTAACTGAAGTCTTTAATAACGTTTTTTTTAATGATTTGTCCAATATGAGTTTGTTTGTTCTGTTTGACTTTTATATGTTTGTCTTGCATGTTGTTTTGTTGTTTCTGACCATGTACTGCCATTTTCATTTATTGATTGATTTACTTTTTTTTGTAATTTATGGGATTATTCCATTTTTTTCATTATTTCATATTTCATTTAATTTTAATTTTTATGCTTATCTAATTTTCTAATTTTTTAATTTATTTATTCTTTTTTATTTTATGACTTATTTCATCATTTATTTGATTTTTGTAAGTTTTTTTATTGTTATTATTTTTCAATCAATCAATCAAACTTTGTTTATGTAGCACTTTTCATACAAAGTGCTTTACAAACAGACATATAAATTAAAAGAAGACAAAGATACAATGAAATAAGAAAAAAGGAGGCATGACCCAAACCCACTCCACCCAACCTCCAAACCAGACCAACCCACAATCCATACACAGTAATGGTGAAATGCATCATAAATAAAAGACGTACCCAGTACGCACCAAGGAAACACCATCTTAAAGGTTTAAAATGAGTTAACAATGGAGGTTAGGTTACAGGGTAAAATTAAAAATATCATCAAACAGAATAAAAATAAATTGAACCATGATAAGTAATAATAATAATAATAATAATAATAATAATAGTAATGATAATAAAAGGGTAATGAGAATAAGAACACTAAAAGGTGATTCAGGTAAAAGCCAGAATAAATGTAGGTTATTACTATTGTTATTATTCTTGCTATTATTATTCATATTATTTTTATTAATTTATTTGTACATGTATTTTATTTGACCATACTTTTGTTTTTACATTTATTCGCATTTATTTATTTATTTTTATTCAATTTAATTTTTATTTGTTTTAAACTGCATCCGCTCCATCACTCATTTATGTTGGAGAACACCACGTTAAATTTTGTATTTGGAGCTTTGTAGGCAGAAGAGTCCATGATGTTTCATGGGGTGAGCTCTGCTGCTGATCCCACAAAGGCATGTTCCGAAAACAATGGCACCATTTTAAAGGGAAATAAACAGGCTTTACAATGGGATAAGATTTATTTTCAAGAAGAATAGAAATACACTACCAAACACTAATTTACTCACTTTTTATGCCACACTTTTATATATAAGTGATCATCATGAAAGACTGAAGTTTATTACTTGTTGTAGCTGCAAAGAATTGTCTCATGTTAAATATTCTAACAGTATAAAATATTGTATGATGTTTTCTTTTCTAATTTGATTTATCTATTTTTTTCCAACTCCTAAACAGAGGTTTTTTCTTGCTTGATGGCAGGATTCATGATTGGCTATATGGGTTCATGTTGGGTGTTGGATGTTTGTATTTGTATATATATGTATTTATGCACATACGTGTGTCTATAAAATGAGGAGTTTGTCTTCAGCCTGCTCTATTGTAAAGTGTCTTGAGATAACACTTGTTATGAATTGGCGCTATACAAATAAAGATTGATTCATTTTTTTGTTTGTTTTTCTAACAAACATAACAACAGCATCCTCCTTACCCCAAAGGTTTAGGCGGTATAGATGATGGATGGACATTCATTTTGATGGATCCAGATGCGGTGCAGATGGCTAAATAAACTCAAATGTTTTCAGCCACAGAGTTGAATAAAGGAAGCCCTAAAAGACTTTTTAAATCAGTCAGAGTTCATCTGGAGGTTCAGAGAAGTTCGGCAAAAGTTTAGAAACAAGAACAAACATATTTGTTCCCATGGTGTCACCCCTCTCTGAACTCCTCTACATTCTTTGAAATAATAGGAGCTCCTCAGCATCAACAGTAAATAAATATCAAAGATGGCTGTCAGGCTTTGGCATCATTGTGGGATATTCCACAATCTTTTGTGGACTGTGTTAAAGTGGGCTGGGTGAGATGAAATATCAAAAGTTCAATAAGGTGTGAGGATAAGCCCGGGGCGAGTCCTGCTGCTGATGTGGTGCACATGACGGATCAAAGATGGCTCCACGAGTGATGAATTATCCCGTCTTGAGTTACTTCAGATTTGGAGATGCTCGGCGGGCTTTGTTGGATGCCCCAACGCCTGAACAATTTGACTCTGTTACAGCTTTGACGGGAGCAATGTTGTGTGATGAATGGGGGGGTGAGCCGCAACCTTTTGAAGTAATAAAACAAAGAGAAGTGGGCCGATGCGTGGCCGTGTGCCAGTGCTTTAGCGGGGGCGAACACATGATCACTAACGGGTGATGGCTTTGATCACACTCCCAAACAAACGACCAGATAAAAAGGCTAATCAACACCTCTGGCTACAAGTCCAAATTTACCCCTGCAAGTGTCTAAGAATTACCCTCCATTAAAACAAACATTTGGCTTACATTTGTAACACCAGGCGGAGCGCCGCTGGGCGGGGAGCAGCGCTCGGCCTGGCGACCTCAAAGCTCCGAGCATGTTGGGATCAGAGTGTGCTGAAGACGCGGCTGAATGGTCCGGAGGTTTATGCCTCGGTCTCCGAGTCCTGACCTTTTTTACCCTCGGTGCCATTTATGTCTCCGTATGGACCATCTCCCGGGCAGCACCCCCGCTGCCAAACGAGGGGGTCCCTCGGGCTGAATGATGCCTCTGAATTTCACACCACAGCTTTTCTTTTGCTTCAGTGTTTACAGCAGAACAAAAACTGCACTATGCTTATAACAGAACTGAAAGGTCCGCATTTCTTTTTGGAAACGCTGATGCCTTCAAACAAGCTCCAAGCAGCCTTGGATCTTTAGGATAAGGCATGGTTCGCCTTTAAGTGGAGCTTTCAGAGAGGAAACGCCATTGTATGTGAAACAAGTGGGAACTTATGGTATCAGCAAATGATGCCAATGTAGAGGTAGAAAAAAGAGAGGCCTTAAAGGGTTAGTTCAGGTTTTTTGAAGTGGGGTTGCTCGAGGCCCATGGCACCAGTAAACACGATTACCATTAAAGGAACTTGCAGTACATGATGCCACTTAAGGCCTTGTAGTGAACCCACTTTGAGGTTAAAACTACCCAAAAGTCTACGGTAAGATTCTTGACAGTGTTCCTCATCAAATCCTGTGAGCTTGGGACTATTTTGTGGCTACATATCCTTCCACCAGCAACCAGAGTTACCAGGTCTGCTTATTTTAAGCGACTCTGGGCTTCTTTTTTTTTTTTTTTTTTTGGAAAAGTAGACTAAACTATTTTGTCCCAGTCCAAACACAAATGAAAATTTTACTGTAAAAAGAGGGGCAAAATAGTGTTTCCACCAAAAAGAAATCCTTATAGCCAGAATTAAATTTATTTCTAATGTATCTGTTTCTGGTTTCACCATAATAAATCTGTAGAGGATCAACATAAAACTTTGATAAAAGCCTGACTATGTCGGGTTGGTTAGAAAAATCAAGGTTAGACAGACTGTTTAGTGATAACAGAGTTATAAATAACAGTAGTCCCTCCCTTGACTTCTGTATGAAGAAAAGGATGTTTCCCCTCCAAACAAAAGGATGTTAAATAAGTAAGAAACAAATATGAAAAAATGTCACTGTGAAATTGAAATGTAATGTAGATGAAAATCAAAACATGCTGAATGTAGATTTAATATATCGCATTAGAAAAAAAAAAATTGCCGGAGGTTACTTGTTTCAGGCTCATTTTTATCAACCTGGTTGCTTGTTTCAGCAGAAAAATCTGACAACACTGCCAGCAACTCATCTCCTCAGCTGTTCAGGTGAGAGTGCTGCACGAGGTCAGGTGGCAGTCACTGGAACATAAACTGATATGAATCTAACTCTCTGGCGATATCACAGATGGATCACTCCTGTATATATCTTGGATATTAAAACAGACAAAAGAAACGGTCAAAATTAAGATTTCACCGCATTATGTCATATGCCGTGCACTGCAACAACTCAGATCTAGGCAAGTGTGTTTGTCTATTTTCAAGTCAAAAATATCCAAAACACTTATTCTAATCCACATTCACTTAACTAGGCCAGATAAAGATGTTACTTTGAGGAATCAAAAGGCAAAAAATAAGGAATTGAACTGCTTGTAATGAAGAGAAAATATCTGCCAATGAAACAAGGAAAGATTGCCTCAGTGAGGCTCCTAAATTAAGGTTTAATATCTGCTCAAGTTAAGATTATTTTCTTATTATTACAAGCAACTCAGCCTTTATTTTAAGTTTTTATGTCTCAAATAAGATCTTAATCCAGACATGTTAGGAAATTGTGGATTAGAATCAGTCTAGTGAGATTTTTTTGTCTTGAAAATGGACAGATACTCTCACCTGAGGTTTTGCAGTGTGGTCCTCTGCCAACTTGGTTTAAAAATGTTGGGAATGCCTTTGCAGAGGTTTGCACTTCTAGTTCTTTTTAAAATTCTAGACCCATTCTTAACTTGTTCCTTTACTGTAATATTGCATCTAGTTATTGACCAACACTAGTGACATTTGATGGAATGTGACAAGCAGCTAAAATCATGCTGTATTTATGATTAAAACGTTAAAAAGGACCACAAATGCAGCCTGAATACCTGTGCAGCTCCTGTTCTGTGAAATGAAGCACATGTATGAACAGGCCCTGGTGCTAACATGTCTCAGTACAGTAGATTACAGTGCTTCTCATGTCATAACCTTTGCAGATGTTGTGCAGAGATGTGTGTGAGTGTGTGAGGGGTTAACTCTAAGGTTTTGGGCAGAGCTGGAGGACCGTGTGGTATGATGGGTGTGTTGGGGGAGGGGAGCGAACAGGAAATAGCCTTCAAACTGTTAATTCAAAGTTTGTTTAACTTCACGTTTCCGCTGCTTCCAGTCCTCCTCGTTCATCAGTGTCCCCCGAGCAGAATCACTCCTGAATACAAAAGCAGAGAAAGTTTCAGACGTGTCATTTTCTGACCACGCGGCTCCAGTTTCAAAAGAAGGGGAGTCATATTGAATCAAGACATTTATGTATGTTTACAGAAAACAATCGAGCAACAGCACAGGCTGTAAGTGGGTTCAAGAATGTGACACAATATAATAAAGATCACATGTTAGCATCTCGACTCTTTGATCAAATACGGAGCATAAACATGTTTGAGAGAGTCATTATTGTTCAGGGTGGAAGAAGAAGAATGCCCAGCTTTGTCTTTGTGCATGCTTCGTTGGGTTGGTTGTTAAATTTGCCTGGGATCACATTGCTGACAAAGTTGGTTGGACTGTAAGCATTGTGGAGAAAGACTTTTGATGTTGCCCTTGATTTGGGGGGTTGTGGGTGAAGAAAGTCCCCTAATTTCATGCAGAAAAACAATGATAATATATCAAAATATTAATTATAAATCAATTAATCAATCTTTATTTGTATAGTGCCAAACCTTAACAAATGTTATCTCATGGCAATTAACAAAAGAACAGGTCAAGCCAAACTTTTCTTCTTTTTATAAGCATTTTTAATGAATTTTATTTAAGTTTTATTCCTTTATTTATATTAAATTTTTATTCCAAACCCATGGGTTTAGCACTTTACCAGGCTTGAACACCCTGACCAGGAATCTGTTCTTATCATATTTGTCTCTATTGAATTCCCATTTATCAGAGTATAACCCTTTAGAGTTTCTCATTTTCAAGAGGTCATCCCCTCTAAATTTGAGTGTAAAGGTAGTTATTATGGAGGTATGATCAACAACAACCATGGATAGAGAGATTTTTTTAATGTATTAATATCAACATCTATAATGATTCCAAACTGGAGAGGAATGATGTTGATTGATTGATATAACAGCATTTAGTCTGCAGTTAAGTTTAATCTGACTTAATTAATTGAAAATGATGTTTGATGTGAAATGATGTCATTTCTGTTGATGGTTGGTGAAGGATAAAGCAGGTGGAGTGGGTCCACAGCAGCAGGCCGTCCATGCTGGCAGTCATGACTTGGGTAATAAATGTCCGATATTTACAGGAACCTTTGTGTATTTTAGCTTACTATCCATCTATCCTTCATCTATACTGCTTATCTCTTTAGGGGTTGTGGCAGCTAACGTACGAGAGGCAAGTACACTCCAGAGTGTTTGCCAGCCAATTGTAGGACCACATACTTAAGGGCAATTTGGAGTCACCAATTGACCTAATTACCCTTCATTAGTCTGTGGGAGGAAACCGGAGTGCCTGTAGAGAACCCGTGCATGCACAGGAACTTCCAGACCGACACAAGGTTCAAACCAGCCACTTTCTTTCTGTGAGGCACGAGCACCACCTACTGCGCCACTGGCTGATCACTCAGAGATTAATATCGGGGACTGTAATGATAGCGCAATGGGACTAAAAAAGGCCAAACATTTACGATTGTAGTAACTAAAGCAATACAGGTCCACAGCAGCAGGCCATCCACACCAACGATCCTGAGCAGCCAATAAAATAAAAAACCAGAGACAAGTACAAGAGCAAAAATACGCAGGACAAAGAGACAGAGGAGGGAGACGTTCAATGTACTAAATCCCCTGTTAGACGAAGCCTGTTGCAGCTTAACTTTGAGCTGCACTGCAAAAGCTCAGATCTGGGCAAGTGTGTTTGTCTATTTTCCATTAAAAAATAACTAAAACACTTATTCTTATCCACATTCACTTAACCAGTCGAGATAAATATCTTACTTAAAGGAATGAAAGGCAAAAATAAGGCATTGAACTGCTTGTAATGAAAAGAAAATATTTGCCAATGAAACAAGGAAAGTTTGAAGCAGTGAGGGTCTTAAATTACAGTTTAAATATCTGCTCAAGTTAAAGTTGTCTTGTCTTATTGACAGATTATTTTATTTGTTATTACAAGCAATGCAGGCCTTATTTTTAGTTTTTTATATCTTCAAATAAGATCTTAATCCAGACATGTAAGGAAATTGTGGATTAGAATAAGTCTAGTGAGATTTTTTTGTCATGAAATTGGAAAAATACTCTCACATAGATCTGAGTTTTTGCAGTAAAGGCTCCACCTCCCATACTACTTTTAGAGACTGATGGGACCACAAGCAGGTGTAACGTCCTAGAGGGGTTATCCGGCAACACAAGCTCTTGTAGATGTATTGGTGCCTGAGTACACCTGTAGATTTGTCCTTAGAGAAGCTGAGCAGCCTTAAGAAGGACAAATCCTTCAGTTTGAATGAGCTGGACCAAATCTGGGGACAGCTTTTTGCTTGGTCTGTGAAGTCGAATCTAATAGTTGAGTATCATTCCCTCTTCGCCTCTTCGTTGTGTTTTGTCACTATGCAAACACAGACTAAAGGACCTTCCTGTTTGATAAAGGTGTTGACAAAATAATTGAGCAGAATGATCCTGCAGATGATGTAAGTATCCTCTGGTAATTTCCTGTCTTCCTCCTGTGACCGTCCTACAATAAAACAGAGTCCATTGTTGACGGTCTTGTTTAAACTTTGGTGTCAAACGTTAAAGCTCTCCATCCATCACGGCCCACGGGTGACACTCGGGCTATTGTTTTTACTGTGTTTATACTGAAGAGGGGAAAACCTGCATTTCTCAGCCACTGGATGAGACTGGATCGTCACCAGGGGAGAAAGCTCGCAGTCATCTGCTGCATGAGAGCGCTCCAGTGTATTTCTCTGTTTAAATCAGGGCTCCTAATGTTTGGGTTGGAGATTGTAGTTTTATAATGGCTGTTTACATAGCTTTAAGGTTGGCACAGAGACAGTGAGAAGGCACTGAGAGCACCCCACGGCCCTCAGGCTGGATCAGATACTGTACAATCTCATCCTTATATTCATCAGTTCAAGTGCCTCAAGTGTTTGTGCTCCAGTTATTAATCTCTGATGTTTAATACTTGTGGTACTTTCAGACAAAGTGTTTCTTCTTTCTTTTGTCCTGGGGGATTTTCTGCTCTCTTGCACGCCATAGTGTCATGTTTTTATGAACATATGCTCGCAAACTGTTGTGAAATTGGGTTCGTCCAAACAGTAGGCGTGAGCTAACTTGACAGGATATGCAGTGAGAACCCCCAAACAGATTTTAAACATGAAACCATTCAGCAGAGATGAAGTCGTCTTAGCTTCTATGCTCACCGTGTGTCCAGAAACACCCTCTTCCCTTTAAAGAAGTTATCAATTCAGAAATACAAAAGTGAAAACTATGTCAGTAAATCAGATCTGTAAGTGTCACTACAGTAGCCTTAACTGAACTTTTCATTCTGAACTCTGAACCAGGAAGTGACAGTTATACAGCCAATCAAACCACCCCTCAATCATTACTGGACAAGGACCAACAGATGCCACAGGTCATGAAGCTGCAGTCTGGATTTAACTGTACATTGTCTGCTAAGAAAATAAAAGTATTTTGTGTAAATAAGGTTCATTTCATGCTGAAACCATCCTGGTATCTTCATTTTGGCTCATTTTCTGCATGAATAAATATAACCACCTTGGTGGAGTTAACAATGGCTGAAGGGTGGATTTATGTAAAACAGATCAAAAATAGAGTTTATATCCAAATTGTTTGAGGGTTCATAATTAAAGAGATTTAACACCAAAGATTTGTAGCTCTCATTACCAAATACCCAGTGCAATATCTTAACTCTCAAACTTTGCCTTTCGGACAAACAGTGCTGTCAAATTTATATTAATATTATAAATATTGTTAATATTAATAGTGTGAATTCCTTGGCCTTATTCATAGTCTCACTTCTACTCAACTGACTTATTTTTCCTCCATAAGGAAGTTGATATTGCCTAAAGATTCTGCATGTTGCAATCTGCCTACTTAATTTTTCTTTTTATTTTATTTAAATTTACTATATTTCCTACTGCTATACTGTGTATAAGAGCAACTGAAACAACCAAATATCCCCTTGGGGATTAATAAAGGTTATTGGTCTCAGGAATAACAAACACTTACTTCTCAAAAACCGAACTGAAAATGAGCGATCTTGACTCGAGTGACGTTGACATGCCATTAGTCGTCAGTACAAGAGGAAATCTTCTTGAACCAGAGCACAAAGATATCTTTATGAACCAGAGGCAAAGAGGAAGAACTTTAACAGATGGAGTCATGGGTAGAAAGAGGGATGGAGAAACTGTTGTGGAAACTGAGCAGTACATATAAGAAGTTATCTGGTGGAGCAGATGCATGAACTGTGAAACCATGATCCTGGACCTTTCTGGTCCTGATGGGTAAATTTGGCACTGTTAACACAATGTTCTGTCTCTCCACCCTGGGGGCATGGTAATTCTCTGGATATGTTTTTCTTTTTACATCCTCAAGCTCCAAGATTGATCTGTTTGATTACAGATGTTCAATCATGCAGATCCATAAGCTGTGCAAGGCTAACAGACCAGAAAGAACCAGAATCAAGAATTGCAAATATCAAATATTTGTGCTGTTGTCAGTCAGGATGAAGGAAACTCTGGCTTGAAAGAGAATAGTAAAATAACTGAAGAAACACCCCATTCTGTAGTACTGCTTGGACAAATAGTTGTTTGCAGCGTCCCTCAATGTGTCCCCCACCCAAAGTCTGTCCAAAATATGGTCTAAAATGGTCAAATCTGTTGCCAGTGCAAGTTTGGATGGAATCGATCCATCTATTGTCAAATCCAGTTGTCCCTTTATGGTTCAGAAAGATGCTAGAGCCTGTCTCATCTGTCATTGAGCAATAAGCAGGGTACAACACCTCTCCTCAGCCAATCACACGGCTGACAAGCAGAGACAAACAACATGGCACACTGATATATTTGGGAAATACTTGTGCTGCGTTCCATTTACATCGAAACTGGGGAGACGGGAGTGCGAATGACGTCATATCCAAGTTATCAACGTTCCAGTTACAAAGTCAGATAACACTATATCAGCATTTCTATATATATATACATACGTCAAACAATACTATGTATATGATTGATTTAGTGCCACAAAAACTAGTCAGAAGTGCTTATAAGTGTTAATTATTTTGACTAAATTATTTTGACTAAACTAGACAGTAACTAATAAAAACAAGTGCTCATGGACAAAAGCTAAAACTAGATTAACTGACATTTTCATTAACAAATAAAAACTAGACGAAAATGTTTGATGGAGACTTCATCCAATCAGACCTCATTTGGTCATGTAGAAAGTAGGGACAAGTTTGGAATATATCCAATCACAGCTACTGTGGTTGTGTGGAAAGGTGGGATGACTCAAGAGGGACATCCAATCACAGCTGCCTTAGCTTGGTGGTGGTGGGATAAGTTGGAAAGCGATCCAATCAGAGCTACTCTCTTTATGAATTGATACATTCATGTAGAGCAGGTTCACTGTTTGTTGTCAATTCTGGTATTGTAACTGAGATGCTCTGCCAGGTCGCCAAATAAAGGTGACTGCATTTCACACAAAAGTTCAATTTGTTTCTGGTCATTTATACATGCAAACTTTACTAGCATTCAATAAAGGGTTATTAGATGTTTCATTTTATCCAAGTGTAAAACATGACAGAAGAAGTTCAAGAAAAAACAGAAGAAAATGCCTTAACTTTTACACTTCATATTTTAGTCGACTAAATTTACAGTAGATTTCATCGACTAAAATGTTGTGACGTTTCATCAATTAAAACTAGACTAATATCAAAACAATTGAGATGACTACATTATGACTAAAGCTAAAAGATATTTTAGGCATGGACTATAACTAAAACTTAATTAACTTGAATAGAATATTACAGGAGCTTAATGACTGTTACACTGGGGGCAGCCATCTTTGATTGTCAACTTGGGAGTGGTGAGGATCCCCCGACTTCCCAGTCGGAATTCCTAACCTCAGGGGTGTTCCAGTTGAATTTTCCAACTCAGAACTCAGAAATCCCGACTTCCCAGTACAACTGGAACGCAGCAAAAGTGCCCTTCTCTGCACCACCCTGCAGCCCTAACATAAAAACAGACATCTTCCTACAGCTACAACAGCAGCGAAGAAAAAGTAAAACCTAAAAATAAGAAACACTCCAGGAAGAAAACAAATCTGTCAGTGGATGAGTTAAGTTAAGATGTTTTGTCCCTTTTCTATTAAAGAGCGGCGGTCAGTTGAAGAGGATCTAAAATGAGACACGCCAACATCATCTAATGACAGAGCAGATCATGAGAAGCCGCTCTCAGGTCGCTGATGACAGACGTCTCTGTGCCCGGCAAGACCTCAAATTAAAGATAATCCCTGGATGTTATTTCATGAGATTATGCCTTCAAGGAGTCTGTCGCGCTGTTCTCACTGTGCTACATCATCCCTGCAGAAATGAATAAACAATCTCCTCTTTTCTCTGCGTCTACCTCTGCCGGCTGTTTACTTTAGGTGGAGCATGACCATGGCCGTGCTTGTTTGGCCCGACACAATCAGACAGCTGTATTTAGAGAGGAGATGATTGTGTCTCAGGTTTCCTTCGGGGGAAAAGTTCAAGATCCCGAAAACAAATACGACAAGTCATCAACAGACTGGAAGTATGATTCAACTTTCTCTGCCACTGTAACAAACAACTCTTTTCTTTATTATCGTGAAATCTGCGTGGGGGGGTGGGGGTCATTTGCTATTGTGAGTTTGACTCAGTCATGTTTGGGAGGATTATATCCGAGAAAACAATCATCACCTTGTTCAAAAGAAACCAGTTAGATGGCACTTTAATGTGTCACATCAGCAATTAATCACACCAGCTCTCTGACTAATCATTTTGAATCCTGTTATTTTACCTGTTATATAAATCCTCTGATGTGGGCGTGGCCTTGAGGTTGTCAGTTGGTCTATTATAGTCTACGGTTCAAGCTGGCACAGCGCTGCACTGATTTTGACCCCACCAATGATTCATTCTTAAGTTTTGATGTGACTTGCAGCCACAATGACTCATCATGTTTGTCCTTTTTACAGTGATGTTCGCGTGAAATGCACTCATTTAACTGCTTGCTAATCAGCCAATCACATGACAGCAGTTCAGTGCATTTGGGTTCGGTCAAGACAACCTGCAGAAGCATCAGAATGAAACAGAAAGGTGATTTAAGTGACTTTTACCGTTGCATGGTTGTTGGTGCCAAAGCAGGCTGGTCTACAAACCATCTTTAGGGTTTACAGAAACTAGTCTGAAGAAGAGAAAATATTCAGTGCAGTTCTCAGGGTGAAAATGCCTTGTCGATGTCAGAGGTCAGAGGAGAAACACTGGAGAGATTTAAGATGACAGAAGGGCAACAGCAACCCAAATGTCCACTTGTTGCACCCATTTCTGAAAGCACAACATGTCGAATTTTGAAGTGGATGGTCCAAAGCAGGAGAAGATCCCACTCAAGAACAGGAAACCAAAGTTGGACGTTGGAAAACGTGAAAGATTTCTGCTCCACATTCAGATGGTAGGGTCAGAATTTGGTGTGAATATCATGAAAGCATGGATCCACCCTGCCTTGGATCAGCAGTTCAGACTGCTGCTGGTGGTTTCTTGGCACACTTTGGGCCTCTTAAGCTGCGTTCACACCGAACGCGACTTTGTGACCTTAATCGCGTCGCCCACTGAAGTCGCGTCGCGTGTCCATAAATACCTCATTTTGGTCACAGTCGCCACCGCTCGGTGACGTCATGTCCGCTCGAGTTTCACCACGATCATATCATATATCATATAATAGGATGTATAAGCTGATATTATTCCAACTGTATCCTTTTCACTCACCTACCAACCACAAAACACTGCAGCTGATGACCCTGCAGCAGCATCCTCTGTGAGTTCTCTGCGGTCTGTCTAGGCGGAACTAATATACTCACTGACTAATGTTTCCCACACGGACATGGATTGTTACTCTGTAGGCCAGAATAAAAACTGTCTGTCACAGGTACCGTCACACACCGCTGATTGGCTGTTGCCGCACGGCCACACATGACATCGCCTGAAAAGATCAACTTTCTCAGCTTTGGCGTCGGAGTGACGAGCGATGTGGTCACCCTGAGGAATCAAATATCCTGTATTTCTTTATTAAATACCTGCAGTTAAAGAGCGATTTGAATCCCCTGAAGGTAAAGGTATCCTGTCTGACCTTTCTCACGCTGAGCCGCTGATGTCTCATAACTCCCCGTGTCATTGTATAATAGCATGACACAGTTTATCACTTATGCCAACACTTCAGACCTCCCACTGGGACCAGTCTCTTCGTGGGCTTTATTCATCGGACCCTCAGGAGGGGATCACACAAAGCCAGCGCCCCCCTCGCTTAAACACATCCAGCCCCAGTGCAGGTGTGCGGCCAAATCTGCTGCTCCTCAGACCGGCCACGTCATTCCTCCAAACCTCCCACAGCTCCCGTCTGTCTCCTCCACTTCCCCATTTGATCCCATGTAGCAGATTTTTAACTGTCCGTTACTCAGCATGACCCCTGCTGATCCCTGTAAAGACTTTACAGGGACGCTGCTCACTGTCGGCCTGCAGGCACTGGATTTCTTTAGGAGAGCAGCTGTCAAAACACTTATCCCTACCACCATCATTTTAACCCAGAAAAGAAGGATGAAGATGAAGGTGGACTTTGGAGGCTTTTCAACAAGATGCTACTTTTCTACCTTAAGAATCATTACAAGCTGCTGCTTTCAAGGACCATATTTTGCCTAATCAGGTTCATAGATTAATTTTTAATGACTGCTTAAGTATGCTCACAATCACTAATGTTCAAAAAACCTTCTAGTTTCATATACAGAAATTCCCTGATCCAGCTGTATGCTCACTCTGTTTGAGATGCTGGTAGAGCTTCTGCTGCTTCAGGGCTCCTTTCCCCACAACTCTGCATACAAACCCCAATTTCAATGAAGTTGGGTTATTGTGTAAATTGTAAATAAAACAGAATACAATGATTTCAAAAACCTTTTTAAGCTGTATTGATTTGAATGAATTTTTCACTCATTTTGAATTTCATGCCTGCAAAACACTCGAAAAAGCTGGGACAGGGGCACCAAAAGCTTGAAAAAGTTAAGGAATGTCAAAAAAGCACTTCTTGAAACAGTCCACAGGTAAACAGGTTAACTGGAAACAGGTCGGTATCATGATCGATATAAAATGAGCATCCCTGAAAGGCTCAGGGATGAGCAAATAGACAGTGTAAAAACATTTCTCCATGTAAAATTGCTATGAATTTCGGAATTTCATTATTTACAGTCCACAATATCATCAAGGATTCAGAAAATCCAGAGAAATTTCTTCATGTAAGCAAGGCTTAAACCAGCATTGACTGCCTGTGACCTTTGACCCCTCAGGCTGCACTTCATTATAAAGCAGCATCATTCTGTAAAGGATATCACCATGTGGGCTCAGGAACACTTCAGAAAACCATTGTCAGTTAACACAGTTCATCTCTACAGCTATAAGATCAAGGTCAAACTCTACCATGCAAAGACAAAGCCGAATATCAGCAACACCCAGAAACACGAGCTCATCTAAGATGGACTGAGGCAAAATGAAAAAGTCTGCAGTGGTCTGACTCCACATTTCAGACTGTTTTTGGACATCATCGACGTGGTGTCCTCCTGGCTAAAGAGGAAAAGGACCATCCAGACTGTTATCAAAGCAAAGGTCAAAAGACAGCATCTGTGATGGTATGAGGGTGCTAGTGCCCATGGCATGGGTGATCTGCACATCTGTGAAGACTCTATTAATTCTGAAAGGTACATACAGGTTTTGGAGCAACATATGCTGCTGCATGGCTTCATAGGAAAAGAGTGCAGGTACTTGACTGACCTGCCTGCCGTCCAGACCTGTCTCTCACTGAACATATGTGGAGCATTATGAAGGACAAAATACGACAGCAGAGACCCCGGGCTGTTGAACTGCACATCAAGCAAGAATGTGAAGGAATTCCACCTACAAAGCTTCAACAATCACTGTCCTCAGTTCACAAACTGTTATTGAGTATTGTACAAAGGAAAGGTGATGTAACACAGTGGTGAACATGCCCCTGTCCCAGTTTATTTGGAGCAGGCATCAAATTGAAAATGAGAGAATATTTGCAGAAAATGATAAAGTTTATCGGTTTGAACGTTGTATATCTTGTCTTTGTAATGCATTTAAATGAAGATAGGTGAAATGATTTGCAAATCTTTTTCTGTTTTATTTATGCTTCACACAATGTCTCAACTTTATCGGAACCAGGATTTGTGAATGATTTGAAGCCAATCGGCAAATTTGGAAAATTACATTCCACCTCTGCAGGTTTTAATTTAAATCCCAAGAGTAAGTTGGCATCCTCATCATTGATGTTCTTCTTTAGTTTTTTAGGTTTGTTCACTGCAGGCGAAAGAAAACAATATGAAGTCCTCAAATTCAAACTTTCCCAAACACACTCCCCTGAAAGTGGGTTAATCCTGCTCTGAACAGTCTGACAGTGCCAGGCTTTGACAAGAGGAAGAGTGTGACGATGGATGGCTTGAAAAATGGCTCCAGAGGGAATCATAACTTCACACAGGCATCCCGACACAAAGAGCCACAGGCTGCGAATCCTCATAAAACACTCAAATATCACTTAACAGCCCTCATACGCCATTCATCCTCAAACAGAACCAACAAACCATCGATTGGTGGATTCAGGTGCACTAATTCAAGCGTAGAACAATGAGGGTACTCGAGGAATAATAGGCGCTGATCTTCAAAGTAGCTCGACATTTTGATTCCTCGCTCTGCACTTCGCCTGTGTCACAACACGGGGAGGCCTTCTGGGCAAAGTGAGGACTCCCAGCTGGATGTGACGACCCGTAGAATCAACACGAAACCCCAAAGAAGGGATCAAAGAGGGGTTTAATCCCCTCCTTTCAATGTGCGTTGACAACACATACGAGGGTCTAAAGTGTGCGTTAGATGTGGGTAATGAGGGTAGGTTATTATCTTGCCCCCGACCTGGTTATTTCCTCATCGTTCACCCTCTTTATGGATCAGAATGGAGAGGATATGGGAATGAAAGACCTGAAGGAGGTCAGCGAAGGCAGCAGGGTGTTCAAATTTCCTCTGAAACGCTGCCTGACATTAAAGTAGTTTTGTAGAGATGTTAAAATTATACCCATGTCACTTTCTCTTTAGAAAAACAGGGCAACGGCCCTTTAAATGGGGCTCTCTTTAGTGTTGTTTTTATGGTGCTGGATTATATTCTCATAGATGTACATCATTTGTTTTTGTGTTCACAATAACTCTACAATACTTTGAAATGTTCTTACTATACTTAGGCTAAATATCTGGTACAGCTTAAATAAGCTGATATTATCCTGAGGTCATAGGTCAAAGGTCATGACCATTCAGCCCCATGCTAATCCTTTGCTTGTAAATACAACAGCCTAAGAATGCCTTCAGAGATTTTCTCCAAAATTTTCACAGAGATTCACCCTGACTGAAGGATGAACTGACTAGATTTTGTAGGTCATAGTTCACAACTCAAGGTAACTGTGACTAAAGTTCTTGCTACAAACAGGGATTCACAATATTATCGGAACAATATCTGAATTGACAGATAAAAACTTAAAAAATTGATTATCAGATACAGCAGATGTGAAATTTTTAAGATTATTTTTTGGCTGCTCATATTGGGCATAAATTTGAATTTGAATTTATTTCTAACATGTATGCAAAGAAATAAAAACAGAAAATTACCACTGACATACAAAGAAAAAAGAAATAAAGTATTTATACACGTTCGACAAGGAGTAGGAAGAAGTAAATACTTTTTGAATTCCCACCCCTTATTACTGTTTCTCATGGATCATATAAAAATATATTCTGCTTTAACATCTATGTATATATATTATACATATGTACACTAAAAACATATTATCCATATAAATATGTTTATACACATATACACTACAGATATATAATGTATAATTTAAAAAAAGATATATACAACATATAAGTATCAATATAGACATAATATACATATTCTCCATAAACATCTATATAAATATAATTTGCACCAATGCACACAAGAATATGGATATAAAAATACCATATACTGTTTTGAAATGTAAAAATGTACCATAATGTTCCACCTCATCATCACTTAATCTTCACTTTTTAATCAAAAATCTTGTTTATTAAAGAATAAAATGTTGTTTTTCTTGCTTCACTGTCATTTTCAGTGAAGTGGAAGCTTTGTTCTCTTGAAAAATAAATGTTCTTGTTCTGAGTTTGTACACATTGGCATATCATATATGGCCACAAATCCAATATTGTGCAGTTACAAGTCATACGTTAACCCCCTGAACACTGCTTCACACTGGATGTGTTAAATCTTTGGAATAGGACGCCCGCCTATTTTTCCATTAGAGACACGCATATCTCAGCCAAAATAGACAAGAAAAGAGGGGTTTGAAAGCTGGTGTGCACACCAGAAGGGGGGTGACAAGAGAAAAAGAAAAACATTAAGAACCAATGCCTTAGAGTTAGTGAGACAAAGTAACTGCAAGTAATTCACTGTAATAGTCAGGTTATTAGAGAAAATGTGGAAAACTGCCCTGTCTCACGATGTTAAATAATCCTTAAAAACATCCTGGATCCACGTCCGTATTCAGATCACCACCAAAATCAAATCACTCCTTTCTCATGTTATGACCAACACTCTCTGAACATTTATTTTATCTCTCACATAGACAGATTAACAAACCAGCAAAAGAATAACCTCTTTGGCGTCCAATCATCTCAGCACTAAAGTAACCCAAGTTTTCATTGGCCATCCTTCACTTTTTGAAGCAGCTTGTTCACCAGATATTTCTTTAATAAGATCAATATTTCAGCTTGATTCCCGAGCCAATAGACTTAAACTGCTAACAGGACAATGGTAGCATTCACACTGGTAGGTGCTTCCCGAGGGGCTAGGGGGAGAGGCTTTTCCAGGCAGCTACTGGTGCTATAAACCTCCTCTTTAGCCTGGAACAATAGGGCAGTCCCAATGCAGAAGACTTTCTGTCTTAACATTTTAGTTAATGAAATCTACTGTAAATTTACTCGACTAAAATATGAAGTGTAAAGTGTAAGGCATTTTTTTATGTTTCCTTGAATTTCTGAAGTCATGTTTTACTCTTTGATGAAATGAAACATTTAATAACCCTATTGGATGCTAGTAAAGTCTGAATGTATAGATTAACAGAAACAAATTTAACTTTTATGTGAAATGCAGTCACCTTTTATTTAGGCTACCTGGCAGAGCATCTCAGTTACAATACCAGAACTGACAGTGAACCTGCTCTGCATGAATGTATCAATTCATAAAGAGAGTAGCTCTGATTGGATCGCTCCCCTACTTTTGCCACCACCACCAAGCTAAGGCAGTTGTGATTGGATGTCCCTCTTAACTCATCCAACCTTTCCATACAACCGAAGTAGTTGTGATTGGATATACTCTTTACTTGTCTCTACTTTCTACAAAACCCAAAACCAGTGAAGTTGGCACGTTGTGTAAATCGTAAATAAAAACAGAATACAATGATTTGCAAATCCTTTTCAACTTATATTCAATTGAATACACTGCAAAGACAAGATATTTAATGTTCGAACTGAGAAACTTTATTTTCTTTTGCAAATAATCATCAACTTAGAATTTAATGGCAGCAACACATTGCAAAAAAGTTGGCACAGGGGCATTTTTACCACTGTGTTACATCGCCTTTCCTTTTAACAACACTCAGTAAACGTTTGGGAACTGAGGAGACCAATTTTTGAAGCTTTTCGGGTGGAATTTTTTCCCATTCTTGCTTGATGTGCAGCTTAAGTTGTTCAACAGTCCGGGGTCTCCGTTGTTGTATTTTATGCTTCATAATGCGCCACACATTTTCAATGGGGGACAGGTCTGGACTACAGGCAGGCCAGTCTAGTACCCACACTCTTTTACTACGAAGCCGCGCTGTTGTAACACGTGCAGAATGTGGCTTGGCATTGTCTTGCTGAAATAAGCAGGGGCGTCCATGAAAAAGATGTTGCTTGGATGGCAACATATGTTGCTCCAAAACCTGTATGTACTTTTCAGCATTAATGGTGCCTTCACAGATGTGTAAGTTACCCATGCCTTGGGCACTAATACACCCCCATACCATCACAGATGCTGGCTTTTGAACTTTGCGCCTATAACAGTCCGGCTGGTTCTTTTCCTCTTTGGTCCGGAGGACACGACGACCACACTTTCCAAAAACAATTTGAAATGTGGACTTGTCAGACCACAGAACACTTTTCCACTTTGCATCAGTCCATCTTAGATGAGCTCGGGCCCAGCGAAGCCGGCGGCGTTTCTGGGTGTTGTCGATAAATGGCTTTCGCTTTGCATAGTAGAGTTTTAACTTGCACTTACAGATGTAGCGACGAACTGTAGTTACTGACAGTGGTTTTCTGAAGTGTTCCTGAGCCCATGTGATGATATCCTTTACACATTGATGCCAGTTTTGATGCAGTACCGCCTGATAGATCGAAGGTCACGGGCATTCAATGTTGGTTTTCGGCCTTGCCGCTTACGTGCAGTAATTTCTCCAGATTCTCTGAACCTTTTGATGATATTACGGACCGTAGATGATGAAATCCTTAAATTCCTTGCAATAGCTCGTTGAGAAGTGTTGTTCTTAAACTGTTCGACAATTTGCTCACGCATTTGTTCACAGAGTGGTGACCCTCGCCCCATCCTTGTTTGTGAATGACTGACCATTTCAGGGAAGCTGCTTTTATACCCAATCATGGCACCCACCTGTTCTCAATTAGCCTGTTCACCTGTGGGATGTTCCAAATAAGTGTTTGATGAGCATTCCTCAACTTTCTCAGTCTTTTTTGCCACTTGTGCCAGCTTTTTTCAAACATGTTGCAGGCATCAAATTCAAAATGAGCTAATATTTGCAAAAAATAACACAGTTTAACAGTTCGAACGTTAAGTATCTTGTCTTTGCTGTGTATTCAATTGAATAAATGTTGAAAGGGATTTGCAAATCATTGTATTCTGTTTTTATTTACGATTTACACAACGAGCCAACTTCACTGGTTTTGGGTTTTGTACATGACCAAATGAGGTCTGATTGGATGAAGTCTCCGTCAAACATTTGAGTCTAGTTTTCGTTTGTTGATGAAAATGTCAGTTAATTTAGTTTTAGTTTCTGTCCATGTGCACTTGTTTTTATTAGTTACTGTCTAGATTTTGTCAGGGGAAAAAGGTTGTTGACGAAAATAATTAGTCAACAAAATTAACACTGATATGGTGCTATACAAATAAAGATTGATTGATTAAATCAATAATCAGCAGAGACAAACTGACTAAAACTAAATTAAAAAGTGCTATCAAAACTAACACTGGATCGGTTATGTGGGTACCTTTCTCCTCATTTGACAGTGGAAGCCGAACTGGACTGCATTAGCTATCAGATGTTGGATCCAGAACACTTTATTGACCTACTGGATAAATTCTAAACATCTTTTTAGTCAAATACATGAGAAAGCAACACTGTGGGGTTGGAAATATTAAGATTCCTGTTCCCCAGCCTCTCTCTGTTCTCTTCTTCCTCTCCAAGTGAAAGACTTTGTGTGTCCCATCGTATCTGTCAACTTGGATTTCCAAAGATATCAAAACACAGCCTTTAATGAAATACAAGAGCGCTTCATTTCATCTTTGTGTGATTTGATTCCAGAAGTTTTTTTTAATAACAGTTGTGCTGTTGGTTCAGCACGTCACAGTCGGCTGCTCTTCCAACTCTTTAAGGCCGGCTAAAAAACCAAAGGGTTCATATGACAGGCGCTGATCCGGACTTTCATTTTGCAGGCAGGGAAACCTCAGCAAACAGCACTGGCTTTGATTGATGACCTGTTCTTATTGATACAATGCCTCACATGTGGTTTAGCCATTGTAGCACATGTGGTTAACCAATAAAGAACAAATCTAGGTTACATGCAAAGAGGACACGTAGATTACAGGCTTTGGTTCCACTGCTAATTCAGCTCACTACATTGTTATTGGCTGCTGAAATAACCCCAGAGGACAGTTATATTTTGCAGCTTGTCATTATTGGACCTCTGAGGTTTCTAAATGGGTTTGTGTCGTGCTTCATTTTCCCATAGCATAAACTGAACGTGCTCTCTCATGGCAGCCGACAATAAAATTTGGTTTTGTTACGAGTAAATGATAGTTTAGGTTTAATAGTGGAATATATG
Organism: Cetoscarus ocellatus; assembly: GCA_037902135.1. Lineage (NCBI taxonomy): Eukaryota > Metazoa > Chordata > Actinopteri > Labriformes > Labridae > Cetoscarus > Cetoscarus ocellatus. The sequence goes on along the minus strand of JBAMNC010000695.1, from coordinate 95,895 downwards.
GCAGTTTAAGAAGTCCTTTGTGTTGGTGATAATGAAGTCCAGCAGCAGGGAAAGTGCAGGTGCAGGATAATAACTCACGAGAAGACTGGATTTCACTCAATGAAGCAAATTCTGCTATTGCCCTATTAGCTCACGAGCGTTTCAGTTAGGGATGGGCAGAAATATCGATTCAGCAATGCATTGCAATTATTCCCCTCCCAATTCAATATCGATTCAGCAAATCCTCTGAATCAATTCACCTCCAGGCCAGTGGGGGGCGCTGTGTACCTTTTCAGTGTTTATCCAGCTACTGCCAGTCGTAGAAGAAGACATGCTTGCAGAGTGATAGGACTGAGAGCCGAACATGAGGATGATTTAACGGCGGGTTATCAGTATTTTCTGTGTAGATAATGTAAAATATTAAACACAACAGCATTAGTATCATTCTGGAGTGTTTTCTTTTCATTCTTTTGCCGTATTTTCATTGTTTTGCCGTATTTCCGCTGTACTTTCCATGTGTTTTATCGTATTTTTTTGGCATTTATCCTCTTTTTCCATCATAGTTCGTGTTTTATGGATTCCATAAATAGTTATTTTAGAAATACTGGAGGAAGAAATGTTGAGATCTCTGTCGTTCAGCTTGACAGGAACTGCTTCAAGGACTATCATCAGTAAAAAAATGCCTGGACATGGTCTAATATAACAGGCTGTAACATGGACACTAAATTCTGTAGTCAACAAAAATGTTTGAGTTTAAGTAAAATCGGTAACATTTATTTCTGGTCATCTCAGAAAATTTCCACATGTTCATTTACAATTGTTTATGAAGAGAATCCTGTTGAAAATTCAAAGCCATTTTTATTCTTTTCTTGTAATTACACACTATTTTAAGCATTTATAACACAATAATGACAAATTCTTGCAAGAACTGTTTACTTGTATTTCTTGTGAAAAAAGGGTGAAAAAATGTATTCAGAGGACAATTCCTTACACATTTATTGACAAAAAAGACCATGTGGACATTTATAATTATAGTTTTAACTGTCATGTTTTTACTTTTGTACTCCTTTTGCACAAATAAGTTATTACTATTATTATTGAACACTTTGTGCAGACGGTTTTTGTATGAAGAGTGCTATATAAATAAAGTTTGATTGATCGATTACTGTGCAAATTTTTATTTTCAGATGTTTGCTCAAAAATATGAGGTGACATACCACATATGTTCACATTGGCATCAAGATAAAAGAAAAGGTCAAAAATTGTCAACAGGTACTCTAATTATTTGTTTATTTCTACTTCTTACTGAATCGATACGGAATCGAACACCAAAAGAATCAAAATTGAAATCGAAATCGAATCGAATCGTGAGGTTCTTAACAATGCCCAGCTCTAGTTTCAGTGAGTTCTAACAACAAGCAACGGCTCACTTTCTGAGGAACAAGTTGTCGTAAAGGTGTTGATTTGAGGGTTGCAAAGGGGCAGAAATTTCCAGGAAATGTCCAGAGCCTTTCTGTTCTTTAAATTAAGCCGAAATGTCGGCCCCATCTGCAGCAATATAAACCCCGACCTTGTATTGGCATTTAATCAATGGCCACTTTATTAGGTACACCCTTATGAGCGCTGTGTCAAACTCTCTTGTCGCTTCAGGGCTGCTTTAATTCTTTGTAGGTGCTGATACATCCCTCAGAGATGTTGGTCCATATCTCCATGACAGCATCACACAGCTGCTAACATCCATGTTGAGAATCTCCTGCTTCACCACATCCCAAAGGTGCTTCACTGAATTGAGATCTGGTGACTGTGGAGGCCACTGGAGTACAGTGAACTCATTGTTGTGTTAAAAAAAACAGTTTGAAAAACACGATCAGCTTACACCATCAATGAAATGAGATCTCCATCAAACACGTAGCCCGTTCTTCGACCCACCATAGCCATACCTCATGGAGGTGGATGATCCCCCAGCAGTGGTCCTAGTTTCCTGTTTGAATCGTCCCTCCAACAGTCCGGTTTGCAGCCAGGTGCTCACTTCTCAGTGTTTTAAGGACGATGGGGGGCGACCAGATCAGCTGAGAGTGTGTGTGTGTTGGTGTGTGTGTCAGTGCGTGTTTGCTTGTATTTGAACCTGATGCATTACTGACAGGACCGGGCCCTGGTGCAGCAGCGAGCCATTGTTTTCCTTGGCAGAGATTAGCGGCCCCCAGGGGCCCATGCCACAAAGGGAGCTCTGTTACCCACTAGAGTGCTTTATTGTGCCCCAAATTACCCCCGTGGAGAGGGGAAAAACAGCATGGCAAATATCTAGCATGCATAATGTCAATGAGCGAAATGACAGCTGCTCAGTCCAGAAATTCCGTTCTGCCGCTCGTCTTCTGGTGATGAACGGCGCCCGGAGAGACGTGGGGGAAAAACAGCTCGAGTTGTGTACAAATTAGCTCATAAATCTCTGAGATGTAGTTTAAATGTGTTTGTGTTAGATCTGTATCAGGGCTTGTAAATTCACGGGACGGTTTTGCTTTGTTTCCTCTCTGATTCTTGTGTTCAGAGAGCCGATTCATCACAGCAGAATAAAGAAACCACCGTGTCTCTTGTGGCTTCCCCCCACCTCTGAAAAGCATGTTCTTTTTCATCTGGAACATGGGTAGAAGTTTACATCCCCAAATTCCTCTAAGACGGCTCAAACCTCTCCAAAAGACGAATGGGGTCACGTCTACAAAGGGCAATAATCTTCTTTTCTCCGCGGCCTACAAACAAGCCTGTCAATTGGCTTCATTGTTAACATCCTAGGGGACTGGTTTTTAAAAGTGTCAAGATCAAAAGGCTTGACTGACAAAGCACACTTTTTTATTATTGCAGTGGCAGCCCATAAGCTTTTAATGTTGAAAATTACAGTCATTAAGTACAAGCTGTACAAGGCTTGGATCTCCACAGAGGCTTTGAGGAGTTAACCACAAATCAAAAAAAAAAGCCCATGGCAGAGATAAAGAGGCTTGTATGTAAATATGAGCTCTTTGTAGTGTGAAGCAGCGCTGAGGGCTTGTCTGCAGCGCCTCTTATCGTTCCAGGCAGCGCCGCATTGATGCCATTTAAAGAAAGGGTGTCTATGGCTAAGAATATGGAAGAAGGGATGTTAAAAAGAGAAAAGGGGCTTTAAAGAAGGGCGTGGAGAACAGAGGAGTACTGGGGTCAGCCATTAAAAAGACAAATATAAACTGCCATGGAAGTCTGAGTTAAATTGATTTACATTTAAATAATTGTGCATATTTGATTTAGAAATACTTCACTTTAAAACACAGACGCTTAAAAGTGATCTTGGAACATTTTAATTGACTTAGAAATGTAGTGAATTTAGATTTACAACATTAATTTCTGGCCTTTCACTGTGAGAGTTTCAGATGGAGTACTGGATTTAAAATTCAGAAGTTAGTATTGTTTTTGTTTTTTTGTAATTTTAGTTTGTATTGAAAGTTGAATGTGGGAGTTATTTCAAATGCAAACAAAAGGGTCTCCGAGTTTGAGAGTCTTATACAGGAAAAAAAAAAACAAAAAACTTATACAGGACTAAATTTATCACTCAAATGTTCATTTTACTGTGACTTAATATTTAAATTTATGGCCCTTTGAGGTTCAGCATCTTTATAATCAAGCAGTTTTATAATTTGCATTTTAAAATTTATTTTGACTTTGAAAATTCTGATTGGTTATAAAGTTGGGGTTTTAAGGATATGGTTAAATTTGGGAACTTTTAAAATTAATAATTTATTTTGATCCTTAAAGTTTGTCTCTAAAAAAATCAATTTTGGAGATTTAAGTATATTTAGAATCTTTGCACATGTATATATTTCAGGTTTATAAGCTTGAAAATATTTGTTTGAATATATTTATATACATATACATATATATTTTATATTTCACTTCAGGCTTAGTCATTTTAATTGGGGTCAGCCATGATAAAGGCAAAATTCAAGGAGGGGAATATTTTTCACATTTTGTCCTTCAAGAGAAGCTGAAATGTCAACAATACAGTAAAAATGCAAGTAAGTTGGTAAAAATATTGGGAACTAGAAAAGCACTGAGAGAGCGCAGAACTCCGCCAAGCAGCTTCAGTCGACTTTGGCGAAAATGGTCCTATCTGGCAATGTTAAAGAATCCTTTCTAACATTCCTGGATCCGGATGGTGATCCGGATCAGTCCCAAAATCTAATTATTTCTCCCTTATCCCATTCTACACATTTCCTGAAAATTTCATCCAAATCCATCCAAAACTTTTCATGTTATCTTGAACACAAACAAAACAGACAAACAAACAGAGAAACCAACGCCGGCAAAAACATAGCCTCCTTGGCGGAGGTAAAAAGTCCAAATTTGGAGGAGATTAAAGAGAGACAGGGTCAAATGTCTCTCAAAAATGTCAAATGTCAATCAAGACCTCATGATCAGGTCTTGATTGTAGACTTTATAAGTCAAGAGTTCTTTGAGGGATTTCTTAGGTCATTTTCACACCTATATCGCTTCAGATAGTTGTCCTGATACAAGTGGGCATTCTGTGCTCGGCGTAGCTTGTTTGTGTCTTTATAAACACAGCAATCGATCAGTTTCTGCACAAACAACAGTGGCAAGCTCGCCTGAAAGAGGTGGCCTCAGCTTGCTTCCAATTAACCTCTGAAGTGGTTTATTCACAGAGAGGAGAGGATCGACCGAGCAATGAACTAACCTGGACTGATCCAAAGACTCGTCTAGTTCCCAGAGTTTAGTCCAGCAGGAGGATTGAGCTTTTTTTTAAAGCTGCTCTCTACTTTTCCGAATTACTGACAGCTTTTCTGCTGCATCTCGGACATGCTGGGTCGGCACTTTGCCACTCATCACTCCTGAAAACTCACTTGCACCACCAGCAGTAGGTGGATGTTTGCGTGCGATAAAGTATAAGGGTGCAAGGGTGCAAACCCTGTGCCCGAGGCCCCAGAGACCAAGATCGCTGATCCCTTTCAGCCAGTGTTAATTTTGACAGAACTTTTTAAGTTAGTTTTAGTCATTATTTAGTCATCTAAATTTCTTTAAATGTTACTGTAGTTTTAGTTGATGAAATTTCACGGGTAAGGCATTTTTTATGTTTCCTCGAATTTCTGAAGTCATGTTTTACTCTTGGATAAAATGAAGCATCTATTAACCCTTTATTGAATGCTAGTAAAGTTTGAATGTATAAATGAACAGAAACAAATTGAACTTTTGTGTGAAATGCAGTCACCTTTATTTAAGCTACCTGGCAGAGCATCTCAGTTACAATACCAGAACTGACAACAAACAGTGAACCTGCTCTACATGAATATATCAATTCATAAAGAGAGTAGCTCTGATTGGATCACTCCCCAATTTTTCTCACCACCACCAAGCTAAGGCAGCTGTGATTGGATGTCCCTCTTAACTCATCCAACTTTTCCACACAACCAAAGTAGCTGTGATTGGATATATTCCTAAATTGTCCCTACTTTCTACATGACCAAATTAGGTCTGATTGGATTACGTCTCTGTCATACATTTTCGTCTAGTTTTTATTTGTTGATGAAAATGTCAGTCAGTGTTTTAGTTTTTGTCAATGTGCACTTGTTTTTATCAGTTACTGTCTAGTTTTTGTAAGGGGGAAAATGTTGTTGATGGAAACTATGATGAAAATAATGGGGTCCCATTCAACACCAGCAAGATCTTCTTCGTGCACACTTATATCGCATGCGTATGCTCTTCCTAACAATCTTACATGGTGTTAAATCTTTGTATCACCATTAATGTTATATTATCGTCTTGGGTGGCGTAGACTGCTGGCTTTCTTCCCACAATGCAGAGCGTGACTTGCAGTCAGTACAACCCTGGCTGTGACTTAATGACGTAAGGCCAGCTCTGGTCTTTTCTGCGACTCAGCCTTGACTTTGTGAGCATGAAACGATCCAAAGGAAATATGCAAATTTGTAGTATTTTTTCAACTGAATTGGAGCAAAGTAACCAAAGTGTAGGTGTGTTTGCTATTTAGGATTAATTCGGACATTATGCTTATTTGTCTTTGGTTTGTGGCTCCAGCAGGAGCCCTTCTGCAGTAAATCTGTAAAGCGTACGTTTCCAAACAAAAGTAAATGCACTCTCTACGCTTCCTTTTTCCTGTGACATGAATGGTGGTTAAATGCAGGGAGTGGGGCTCAGGGAGGCAGCTCTCCCCCGTCTGGATTGCAGAGCAGTGTTGGTCGTTGCCCTTTGAGTAGCCACCGCGGTGAAAGGCTGGTGGGCCGGGGTGACTCGGCCCTCTCCTCATTGTTCCCAGAGCTTGGTATTCCTCTCATAGCATGCCCGGCCTCTAGAGGATATGCTTTTAAAGATCCCATGCCCTCGCTTTGGCCCCACTCACCTCCCTGACTCACAATTTTTTCTACAAACACAACCCTTGAACTTCGAGTCACCTCAGGATTGATGGCGAGTTAATCCAGAGAAATTATTTGTGGTCATAAACGGGCAATAATCTGCCTTGATTGTTTTTTAATCAGACCTCCATCTCAACCTTCTCCATATATCCCTCTTTCTTCCCCTCTTTTTCATCCTTCCTTTCTCAGGCCTCTCTCTCCCTCTTTCCTTTTCGCTGAGTGTCCCACTCAGCTGGCCAGCACCTTTTCAATCTTTGCCTGGGGAATTGTCCCCTGCATGTCAAGTGTAGCCATTAGAAGGAAGGGTTTGGATGAGAGGTGCTTTTCAGGTCCCCGTCCCCCTCACCTTTGAATGGAGACAATAGAGCTGTTCTGTATGTCCAGATGACCACACACTAAACACACACACACATGCACACACTGCCAAAGGACCTTCCTGCTGTAGTAAGGGCCCATACTCTAAACTCACATTTCAGGGAACGGGGGGGATTGCATAACAGAGTGTCGTCTGTCTCCGACTGTGTTAACATCTTTTTAATTAACCCAACCTCACCCGAGCACCAGTTCACTCCATGACACGGTGAGCGGGAGATGGGTTTGAGTCAGGACGAGGAGAAGAGTTGTTAAGGCTCAAATCCAAGCAGAGCAGGAAGCATGGAACCAGTGCTGAATGTCAATGCGGAAAAAGGTCCCAAGTCGGTCATTGGCCCGATAGAATGACCTTTGTTGACCTTTGTTGACCTTGTAACTTCATTTTTCAGACTTATTTTTGAGCTTGTACCGTCAGGACAGATGATGAAAGAGGGAATTGGGGAGATAAAGGGGAATGACGAGATAAAGGGGAATGACATGCATGAAAGAGGCTGACAATCAGGGGATGTAAACTAAAAAAGAACAAAACATAATAGAAGTGCTTCATTCTCAAAAAAGTTATTGTCAAACTATCTCACACTGTTAACAAATCTTCCACATCTGGATTCAGACCAACAAAATAGTATCGCTTCTGCCTCGTGCCATCATCAACATTCCCTGAAAATTTCATTGAAATCCATTCATGACTTTATGAGTTATTTTTCTAAAAATCATACAAACACCAGCAAAAACATAACCTACATGGTGGCGATAATGACCTCTAATGTGTTCAGATCAAACTTGGGAAGTTTAAATGAAATGGAAATTTCAATTAAATTGATTTAAATGTAAAATTCGGGTGCCCTTGATTTTGAAATTCTTTACCTAAAAAGACAGATCCAGAACCAGGAAAGTTTTAATTGACTGGGAAATTTGATAAATTTACATTTAAGAAAGATTAAGAATCTGGGGTCTTCAAGTATGAAAGTTTTAAGTAATGCATATTGAATGTCAAATTTAGGGGTACTTTTCTTTTTTTGGGGGGACTAGAATAGAATTAGAGAATAGCCTTTAATGTTATTTAATGCTGTACATACAACTAAATTTGTTTGAGCGGTCTACCTTGAGTGCAGAACAAATAAAAGAAACAAAAGAAACATTAGAAACGCACACAGTCGACCAAATATTTAAAAATATAAATATATGATAAAAATTAACCAGCAGGTACAGATAGAGTCACCTGGATGTATTGCACTATTGCCAACAGTACTGATTGCACATTTTGTGGCCTCTCTCTGGAATTTAAAAGTCTAATGGCCTATGAATAAAAACTTTTTTTAGTCTGTTAGTCCTACTTTCAATGCTTCTGTATCTCCTACCAAAACGCGGGGAGTTGAAAAGACATTGTTCAAGGTGAGAGATGACAGACATCTTTTTACCTTTGCACAGTCAGCGGGAGGAGGGAATGTCGTCCAAGGAGGGTAGGGAGCAGCTGGTGATTTCATGTTATGTTTATGATTCGAGGTTTTGTCTTTGGTATGTTTGTGTTTCTCGCTGTAGCAACAACACAGTGATCACTACTGTCATTTGCAATTGTTGACACAGGAGAATAACTTGTGAGGAACATTTGTCAATTAATGAGGATTTCTCAGGACATTTCAGATTGGGACGAGTTGGTTTACCAACAATCTGGGAAAAATTCAATGAGTCACACTGAGATTTAAAATCACTGTATACTTGATTCGACCACTTCAAATTAAAATCACCTAAAACCATAATTTCTTTATAATTAAGTGTGGATAAAAGGTTCATTAAAGTGGGAAGTACATCATTGACAGCTGAGGGGGTGTCTATAGCAACCTACTACCATAATGTGCAGATTTTTGGAAACCTGAAGATCAATAGCCAACAGCTCAAATGTTTTAGTGAGGAGGACCTTAATGCAATTTTTTCATCACAGAAATGGCAACTCCCCCACCCCTATTGGGCTGATCAGTCCTGTACACTTTGCAGCCATAAATACAGATGTCCTTGGCCCTGATGGATTTACTTAACCACGTCTCTGACATGATGGTTACATCAGTGTCAGCTGAATGTGCCCAAATGAGCCGCATATCAAGCTTGGAGATCAAACTTCGGGCATTTAAGTGAATAAAGCCCAGACCGGTCCATGTTTTAAAATCAGATGGAGTATTAAATCCAGATGATGCTTCCGTGTTACAAGGTGTGATGTCAGTGGGCCCAGGATCAGTCCGAACATTACCAGAAATCAACAGCAGAATAAGTATCAATAATTTCTGTCTCATAGTCCTGTCGGGCTCAGCATGCTTTGAATGGGGCATGTAAGAACTGACGAGGTTGGAGCCGTCATGACAAACAAAATAACTTTTCAACACCATGGTGGGATGTAAGATGATATGTAAAACTTTTACCCTATGTTCCTTTAACATGCACATATTTTTTAGATTTTACAAGATTATTTCAAAAGTAGCTCCACAAAGCTGTGTACTAAATCCTCCAATTTTAAGATAAGAGCTGCTATTATCTGAGTTTCCTAAGTATCACAGTGTAGCACAGATATCAGAGCCAATAAGACGTGTCCGTGTGAAGAGAGGACAGGATCCTGGCCCAGACATCGTACTTGGCAATCTTAAGCCCCGAAAACTATGAGGAAACCTACAGCACGCCGTCTTTAAGGACACAACACAAACTTGGCATTCAGCACATTCTCCAGCAGCTCCTTTAAAGCCACGGGTGTCAGGACATGTTACTCTCTCCCAAACCTTTTACAAGACGTGGCAGCGCTCCTTTCTGAGGAGCGCACTCTGACAACCTTATCTAAAAGGTCTCCTAAGTGGCCGGCTTTACCAAATGACTTACAGGAAGTTTTAAAAACGCACATTAAAACGAGCTGGAGGGGGATCAGAGAATGGAAGGGGGTCATTGTAAGCCGTACGACGGTGCTCCCGGGCCCACCACCACGGGTTTGTATAAGCCCCTTACTGATAATGCGCCGTACAGTCTGGCCCCCATTCTTGCCTCCTTGACTGACAAAGTCACTCATAGCAGAGGATTAGCAGGCTGCACAGGGGCCCTCCACTTTTAAATGGCAGGTTGTCTGTAATGTGCCCGTGATGGACGTGCTGCGACATGTAGCAGCTAGTCCCAGCGCTCCACAGCCCTCCACCTCTATGTCCCTTTTGAGCCTCCACCCGTCCCTCCCATGCGTCCATTCTCCCCCCATCTCCTCCGGCCCCCCTCCCTGCTTGTTGTATATCAGTGTTGTGTAGCATGAATCAGGTGGGAGGCTCGTTCTGCCCCTGCAGCAACAAGAATGTAAAGATAATCTTCAGGTGGCTGGTACACACACCGGCTTACTCCCGGGGCTGATTGCTGACCTCTCCTTCTAATACGAGGAAAGCTAGGAAAACACAGCTCCTCAGGAAACGTAAAGCCTACAAACAAGCGCTGCTGCTCACATGCACACACACACAGGACTCAGAAACGAAGTGTTTCCATGAATTCGGATTACCATAAGCCATGTGTGAAAACATGCTGGAGGTGAGTAAGTTTGGAGAGTGGTGCCAATATTTCTGAAAGGGAGGAAAAGAGCTGTGAGAGGCACTGTTAATTTAGTTGACTAATTATTTTCGTCATAGTTTTCATCAACAACCTTTTTTCACCTGACAAAAACTAGACGGTAACTAAAAAACAAGTGCAAATGGAAAAAAACTAAAACTACATTAACTGACATTTTCATCAACAAATAAAAACTAGACTGAAATGTTTGACAGAGACTTTATCAACCAGACCTAATATGGTCATGTAGAAAGTAGGGACAAGTTAGGAATATGTCCAATCACAGCTACTTTGGTTGTGTGGAAAGGTTGGATGAGTTTGGAGGGACATCCAGTCACAACTGTCTTAGCTTGGTGATGGTGGGATAAGTTGGGGAGTGATCCAATCAGAGCTACTCTCTGTATGAATTGATATATTCATGTAGAGCAGGTTCACTGTTTGTTGTCAGTTCTGGTATTGTAACTGAGATGCTCTACCAAGTAGCCTAAATAAAGGTGACTGCATTTCACACAAAAGTTCAATTTGTTTCTGTTCATTTATACATTCAAACTTTACTAGCATTCAATAAAGGGTTATTAGATGTTTCAGTTTATCCAAGTGTAAAACATGACTTCAGAAAATCAAGGAAACCCAAAATATGCCTTACACTTTACACTTCATATTTTAGTGTAAATTTACAGTAGATTTTGTCGACTAAAATGTTGTGAAATTTCGTCAATTAAAACTAGACCAAAATTAAAACAACTGAGATGACTAAAATCCTAAAGTAAAAGATATTTTATTCAAAAGACTATAACTAAAATTAAATTAAAAAGTTCTGTCAGACTTGACACTGGTCAGAGGGGCTGAAATCTGACCGTAAGGCAATCTTAAAGATTTAAAATGAGTAAACACTAGAGGTAATTGTAAAATTAAAAATATCATCCGTATTGTTTGTCTCTGAAAGGGGCCTGTCGATGAGGACATGGTCTTTTGTCGAGGTGCTGCAGGACTGTGACGGATGATATGGGCCTGTGAAGTTGTTGTAGATGAGGAGTAGGCCAGCTGCCTTGCACATAATCAACACATAGCCTCATCTTTGTTTATTTTGATTGGCGATGTGGAGCCCAAAGTGCTTCCACGGAGTGGCTTTGCCTTATCTCCAGTTTCTCAAGGCGTTCTTGTTGTTGTTGTTGGAGTCAAGAGAGCAATGGATGGTCGAGTTGTGCTGGGAGTGCCCTCTGTTGGATGGGGCTGTTCACTGCTGGAGGCGTCCTAATACTCAATTCGAAGGTATAGTTCATTTGTAATGCAGATTTTTACCCCCATGCTCCAACAGATATTGAAAGTATTGAGTACAAGATGACAGCTCTAGGCCACACTATGAAATGTTTATCATCAGCTCAGAAAAATGACCATCACTGTTTTCATGATGTAACTGCCATAAGCTCTCTTTTCTCCCAACATTCATATCTCTTCTCAATAGTCAACAATTGTTCTCCTGCAATTGTTATATAATATTTTATACATTTTTTATCTTATTTTACTGCCACCAGTCTCTTATCTGTTATTGTTATCCTGCTTTTATACATTGTTTTATTATTCTATTTGTTATTCAACCATTTTAACTTGTTGCTACTTATTTTCACTGCTTATTGTGACATTTTCTGCAAGGGACAATAAAATCTATCTATCTATCTATCTATCTATCTATCTATCTATCTATCTATCTATCTATCTATCCTTTTCTAGCTTCAAGAAAAATAGCATTTCTTTTCAGTCCAGTAACTTGAATAGTTTTGGTGCAGAAATATTCATTTAAGTAAAATTATATTGGACATTTTTTTTTCCTCCAACAGCTTGAAGACACCAGACAATAAAACGATTTCATCGTTGCCTTGAAGGAGCTGCCTTGAAGAAGCCCATTTTTACAGCTGACAGGTGAACTGGATCCTGGTCCTCTGGTTTTTGGATAGTCTTTCCACTTCAAGAGCCTCCAGCTTATACCGCCTCCATCATGTGTCTTCAGGTAAGATGGTCTTTAAAGTCTACTGTCGTGGGAGTTGGGGATTTTTTGCTTTAGTTTGGCTGCAGCACAAAGGACGTGCTCATTCTGACCAAACTTTCCAACAGTCATGGAATTTTTTATCAATGCGTTTTTGTGGCGAGTGAAATCAGTCTGTGAGCAGAGACAGTAAACAATGATTGCAGTCAAAAAGCTCTGTTGTAAGTATTACAAGTATGCCCCACAGGTGTGATTAAGCTCCAGCTGTCTGGGCTAAAATCATCAAGCTGATGCCAAATGGGGCATGACTGTCTTGTGTTGAGTGTGTTTAATTGTATTACCTTATAAGGGCAGCTTCATTTGTCATTATGGGATGAGAGCTCCAGTCCACTTCCTGCGCGCCTGAATTATGAAGTGTATCAGATGAACGAGTGTGGTGGCGTGGACTTAAGCCCCGCCCTGTCTCTTCTGTCACTTTTTGCTCAAGACAGCGGGTGGTTTCCACACTGCTTCCTCATCTGCTGTACGTGTGTGTGGGTGTGTAACCATCTGCACCTGTACACTGACTTATTCATACACACACTCACATTGTCTGGCTTTTGGATTACACATGGCTGCCTTCTTTCAAGTGTCTGAGTCACTGTGGGCAGAGGCATGCACTAAAAATAATTAAATCACTGCTATGTTCATTTAGGGATTAATCCGAGGAAAAGCCTGGGACAAAACTATGAGGGGATGTGCCCAGGTCAGGCACACCATGATAGAGCAGGGCTGGGTCACGAATACAGGACTCTAAGATCTAACAGTCTACCTTCTAGTCCAAGTGCAGCTATGTGCCAAATTTAACAAAAATCTCTTACTGCATGCTCACGGAATTTGAAGTCAAAGCGACCTCAACCTATGACCTCAAACAGATGTTTAATTTATCCTTAAATCAGAGTGCACATGTGCCAATTAGAGGAAAATCCCTCAAAGCTTTTTTCAAATCTTATAATCACAAGCAAAGATTGATCGTGAAGCTCAATGACTTTGACCTCTAACCACCAAAATGTTATCTAGCAAGCCCAGGATGAATATGAGGCCAAATGACCTTGACCTTTCACCTTCAAAATCTAGTCAGATCACCCTGAAATCAGAGTGAGCAGTGTAGATAATGTATCAAAGTATTTGTGAGATATCATGAGTTTGGGGAAGGATGGACATTATCGTCATCACAATATATGGACAACACAATCATGTGATCGCCAAAGCTGCAGTTTTTTGCAGCGCTCCTGACTGACCCAGGATCTGTTGTGTCAACTATTTTACACATACTGTTTTACAAATTTGCAGCAACTTGCATTTATGAAAGTGCTGGTAAGCAGGTCAACAACACAAAGCCTCTGTTTAGGAGTAGAAGTTGGAGTGTCCCTTAAATAATGAAAACAGATTATTTATCGTCAATATTAGATGATGAATAATGTGTTATGTGTTTCTGATCATTAATTTCCTTCCTGTTGTCTATACTGTAAACATAGTGAATATTGCACTGAAGCTTGATTTGAAAAAATCATTAATTGAACTGAAATTGCAGTATCTACCAGAAAAAAATCATAATTAGGTCTTTTCCTAAAACCATTTAACCCTACATGAAGCACAGTGAATCTAGTCTCATGGCCAGATGTGAATGAAGTTTAAGTTCTTGCTGGGACTATTTCTGCATCCGATTGTGTTTATACATGTACATATTTTTAAATATATATCTTTATTGTTTGCCTCTCTGGTCATTTCCTTTATAAGCCACACTACCTGCATGATTGTGGAGACAAATATCTGATGAAAAATTGCTCTGACATATAATTCAGCAAATCAAATGATGTCTTAAAATTGATTTATCATGACTATCAAACAAGAATGTATCCATTGATGTGCTGAATCAATGAAATCCTTACAAAACAGATTAAAGGCAATATATAGTTTTTAAAACGGTTTTTTGATCCTCAACATCAGTTACATTTTGGTAAAGTTTTCCAAGCTAAAAGTTTTTTTGGTATCTGCAAGAACACCCATCCATCAGACTTTGTGCCTCAGCACACGCGACAGCTAAACTCTTCACAAATGCAAATAGCAGTAGTGTTTTTCATCTTCACCAGTCTAATGGTCCTAAGTTTCTGGTCTGACACCAAATTATCTGACACTCTATGTACCAGAACACCAGCCTCCAGTTGGAGGAGATTAAGGCACATTTTTTGGGGCATGCTACCAACAGGCTTGGCTGTGTTGCTCATTCCAAGAATGCACGACCCTTGCAATCTGTACCCCATTATAAAGGAGACTGATCAGGCTTTCCAGTGATATCAGGTACAATACCACTTTGTGTTATTAAAAAGGAGAAATAATCGACAGATGTAACATTTCCAAACCTTTTTGACTCTAGCTCACCCTTAACTTGGCTGTGAAAACAGGTCAAATTTGACCTGTAATCGCTCCAGTATTACGTTTTAGGATCAGTTAGACAGACTGAACAGAGTGATCAACTGTGTAAACAGTTTGTTTTGTTTCTTACTGCAAACTTAACTTAGCAAGAAGGAAAATAAGCACATGGACTCAGTGTGAATGGTTTGTACATGTGCCTATTTTTATTATATCATAGATCCAATAAATGCATTAAAAATGGCTTCAGTTTGCAAAAACCTTATTAATGTGAATATGAATCTGCAAGGACATGAGTTTGCATTATGCTTGACTTATAGTTCATAGTTCAGTCTATAATAAACATTTTTCACTGTTCTTCACCTCTGATATTTGTTAATAAGTAAATACTCAAATGTAAAACCCAGTGCAATATCCTTACTGTCAAACTGTACCTTACTGTCAAACTTTGCCTGTCAGACAAACGGCGCTTTCATATTTATTTTTATATTGTAAATATTGTTCATGTTAATAGTGTGAATTCCTTGACCTCATTTATAGTCTCACTTCTACTTAATTTACTTATTTTTCCTTCATAAGGAAGTTGATATTACTTAAAGATTCTGCATGTTGCAACCTGCGTACTCAATTTTTCTTTTTATTTTATTTAAAATTTCTGCTCTTATCTATTTTAATGTCTTTATTTTATATTTCTACTACTATACTGTGTATAAGAGCAACTGAAACAACTGAATTTCTCCTTGAGGATTAATAAAGTATTACTGATTCTGATTCTGATTCTGATAAACTAAAGTGGGATAGAAATCTGAATTTAACTTCACAAATCTGCCCATTTATTAGACTTGTCTGTATGGATACTAAAGGTAAAGCATGCTAACAGGAGTCAAAACATAACCAATTAATGAATATCACAGCTGTTTTGTGAACTTTTTTTAACCATAATTTGCTTAAAAAATGCAAACAACAAGAAAACAGTGGACAAGCCTTATGACAGACAGATCAATTGTCCATTCCAGTCAAACCCTGAGGACCACGATGGCCCATACAGGTCCAGTCTGTGATCTGTGCCGGGAGCTGGTGTTCACTTCCTGCTGCTGCTTAATATGTTGATGATACCCCTGATGTGGATTTTCTCTTAAATCCCCCGGGCTTTCCCACTGCTTGGTTAGATTTAAACACAACCGTTCCCTGTTATTGCAAAGGATTCTTAATAAAGCCACTCCACATCGGGCTGCAGTTACCGCTGATCCTGCCGGTGTTGGGAAAGCATGCCAAGCATTTGAGTCTGTCCTGGCGAGCCCTATTACTCATGGTCAATAATCCTGCTGGTCGCACGAGGGGCAGTCTGATAAACACGCCCAGGGAAACGAGAAGCCAGGGCAGGGAGGGGGAAACAGTGGACGAGACGGGAGAAGCAGGAGGAGGAAGGTGGGATGGCAAGGCCAGGTGAGGACATCGGAGTGGAGGAGGGTGGAGGAGCTCAGATAAAGACGATGAAAAAATGAAAACCAGTGAGGTGATCTGTGATAAGACTGCGTACTTGACCTTCTGTGTGTTTTTGTTCTGCATTTTCTGAGCACTCACTCAGCAGGAAAGTTTATTTTGGGGTGTTTAGCACCGTGATGGACAAATTAAGAGGAGGTGATGAGGATCTGCGTGTTATTACACTCAAAGATTTGACACTGACATGCAGTAAAAGCCAAAAGAAACATGGTACTCCACTCGTCTGTGGCACAAACACGTTCTCACTTTCAGTCTGTCAAATGTGGCAGCTTAAGTAGTGATACTTAGCCTCAGATATTACAACATGGCCTCCTCAGTGTCAGTATTCCTGTACCTGAGGGGCTCTGCTGTCAAGTTAAGAGGGGTAAATAAACATCCAGGTCCAGGTACAGCTCTGGATTTGCACCGTTACTTATGACGGCAAATCTAAAACATGTTGGTTTTGTTTTTGTTGATAGATTTCCTGCCAGGGCCAACAGTTTAGGAAGATGTCTGTATTAATGTTTGCTTTCCATCCATCCATCATCTGGACCCCTCATCTCTTTCTGTGACACGGGGGGTGGAGCCTATTCCAGCTAGTATTGAGTGAGGGGTGGGGGACACTCTAGACTGGACGCCAGGGGATCACAGGGTGAAAATGTAAACGTATGTTGACCTCATAACTTTTTTTTTTAAAGCTTTACATGGCTTTAAATGGTCGGGGA
Source organism: Cetoscarus ocellatus (assembly GCA_037902135.1). Classification (NCBI taxonomy): domain Eukaryota; kingdom Metazoa; phylum Chordata; class Actinopteri; order Labriformes; family Labridae; genus Cetoscarus; species Cetoscarus ocellatus. The sequence goes on along the minus strand of JBAMNC010000695.1, from coordinate 78,979 downwards.
AACCAAGGAGAGAGTGGGAAATGACATGCAGAAAAGAAGTTGGACTGTGCTCAGATTTGAGTGTTTAAGTCAAACTCAGGAAATTCTAATTGATATGGGAATCTCAACTAACTTGATTTAAATTTAACTTTGCAAGTCTTGGAGGTCGTCACCTTAAAATACAGAAATTAAAATGTAAACACGGGTAAATTGATTTTCTGTGAAATTTGTTGAATCTAGATTTGTCATTTTGTTTTAAAATTTGGGGGACCTAATCGTGAAAGTCTGTTATTTCAAATACAGGGGTTAAATATATTTAAATATATAAAATTAATATTATTCATACCATGATTTGATAATTATTTAAAGGAAATGTCTCTTTTCACTCAAATTGAAAGTGTGAATATTTCATATTCACACTCTAAATTTTGGATTCAAATTTGCTAAAAAAATTTCAGCTTTAAAAATTGAGGATGTGCTAGAATTTCAAAAAAAATAAATGTATTAGTCAAATTGACATTTTACAAAAATTTTAAATTTGCATTGCAATTTGTGGTTCATTGAGATTGAGTGTCTTTAAATTAGGCATTATTTTGAAATGTTATTCATATTTGGAAAATGCTGACTGACTTGAAAATTAGAGACACTGAAATGCACATTTTAAAACAAACTTTGGAGGTCTTTAACTTTGGAGGCTGTTTGAGGTTTTATTTTAAATGTAGGAATTTCAAATTGGGAATAGGGAACTTTTAGAAATTACATTTTTTTTCAGGCTTTAAAGTTCAATCATTTAAATCAAAATTCTGTAGAAAGCATAAACTTGCAAATCATCTTTATGTGGTATTTTAAATTTGGCAAGAAAATTTAACAATCTAAATTTATGTGAATTTATATTTTGGTGGGAAAGTTTAATCACTGTTCCGTCCATACATCATTTATACCACTTTGAATTAAAATTTGGGCAATTAACTGTGAAAGTGGAAAAATACATTTATTTGCATTGATTTGGGAAAATTACATTTTTATTCAAATTTGAATTTGGGGGGGGTAATTGAGATTCAAACAAAAGGGTCTCCACATTTTAGAGCCTTCAAGCAAAAATATGGGATTTTTTTTTTTTTAGTCAAATTCAAAACAGGATATCAAACATGCCATAAATCCATCCGAGCTGCTGGTCCAGCTGATTGGTCGTTGCGTCTGCGTGTGCAGAAATCTGCCCTGACTGTAAATCACTCTATATTTTTTCTGATTGGAGGTTGATCAAAATTGAAATTCCCAGTAAGGTGACGACATAGACTCCACAGTTTCACCTCCCACATACAGAAAGTCTTTTGTTTGCCAGACTTTCATGTCACCCAAACAGGTTCTTCACCTTCTTCTCACAGTGTGAACAGACTCCAGATGGATATGGACGAAAAGTAAGAGGATCACATTTTGAATGATTGGACATCAGTCCACGCTGTCGTATTTGGTGAGCCGTATGTCTGAATGAGGTGAAATCATGTGGATGAATTTGACTCAATGCCCGGCTCATCTCAGCCTCCGTTAATCTTACATAAGGTGTTTTAGATAGGAACCCAATGAGCAAAGTCTTATTAAAATAGACCTCCATACATGTGATCCACTTTACCCGCTTGGCCACCTGACTGCACAGGCCCAATCTAATCAGGTCACTGCAGCCAGCCTGCTGCTCCAGGACCAGGCCACCGCGTCCTTACCTCAGCTGATATCCATGTGGTCAAGAGAAGGAAGTGGCTGAGATAACAGAGGCGTTTCTCAGGCAGACAGCCATGAGGTAAGGCAGCAGGAATCTCTCACAGGGCATTACCTCAGTCTCCAGACCTACCAGCCGCTGTTGTGGTGACTGCCATGTAAAAAAAAAACAGAAAAGCAAAGTTAAAAAAAACACACCCTGAAGGTGGCACCTATTTTGGGCAGCAGGCTCCGATCGTTATTATGATTGTCTGCTGCTGCGGGAGAAAACACCGTGATTCATAATTCCACATGGTGAGGTTACCAAGGGTTTTTTTTTTAGAGTAATTAAAGACCTTGTCTGCACTTGTTCAAGAGAGTGTGTGGCAATTTGTCAAGCGATTTCACACGTTGCTTTTACAGGAGCTAAACGAATGATTTTATTTTTGGGATTTAAATTAGAGACTGAAAAAGGAGAAATATTAGGGCTGGTTGATATCAGCTTAAACTCCTGCGCTGACATTTTTGAAGTGTCAATACACAATTTACCCTTCAAAAAAGAGTTTGGAAAACTTATTTTGGTTGACTGTTTCTCCCCTTTAACAACACTAAATGGTATTGTATTTTATATCATTACAAATCCTGATTAGTCAATTTTACAACAAGGTACAACTTGTAAGAATTGTGCATTCATGAAATGAGCAACAAAGCTAACATGTGGGAAGCACCCAAAATAAAGTCCCCTACAGTCCCTCAGTGAAGCAAGGGCGAGGAACCGGTCTTCCTGGGACTCTGTCTTTGACTTCATCAGTCTCACGGTCCTAAGTTTGGAAATGGTACCAGGGCTGACACCAAATAATCTCTGCACACCATAACACCAGTCATTACATGTTGTACCCCATTGTAAAGTTGACCAATCAGGCTTTCCAATGATATGAAATACAATAACAACTGGTTTTACTAAAAAAGACAAATAATCAACAGATATAACATTTCCAAACGTTTTTGAGGAGTAAAGACATCTTTTTTTTTCCTGTAAAGAAATAACAAATGGTGAATTCAAGCAATTCTGTAACCTGTTTAGCGCAATAGCAACAAAAACAGATTTACTATCAAAAATGGCAGAAAACTCCCATTCTCTGTCTATATTGTAAAAAATCCAATTCAGAAAAATTGATATGATGTGTTAAATGTGTTAAATTTTAAACAGAACGCAGTGGCACAAGAATCCTTTTTACCTCTTATTTGATTAAAACAGAACAACAGTATACCACAGTCCTTTAAAAGCTTTTTATTGCCAATACATTTGTGCTTCTTAGACGATCTGAAGGAGATTATCTGCATTTTTAATCAATGAAAACTAGAAATTGGTTGTTCAAGAAACCCATTTGTATGATTTGTTGACATGATATCCGCCAGTGTCATATAATTTTGAGTCATAAACCATGATAAATTAAAAGACTGAAATAACGGCTTCCTATTTGGACTTAAAAGAACTTAAAGATTATCTTGTTGCCAATTAGCACATCTCTATTGATGGTTATTATTGTGAGCAATCTTTTGAGTGAGAATAAGCCCTGGTAACTTTATTTTCTGTCAGTTAATTAAACGTTGCACTATGTTATCATTACTGACTTGCTCTATAAGTCATTTTGATAAGGTATGTCCATTAAATACTGAGGCTGCTCTTATGAGATTAAATGGTTCATAGTTATGCTGTGTGTTATATATTAGAGTTTTATATGTTAAGCTTTTAGAGATGAATCAGTTTAAAGCAATTTCTGTCCCAAAAACAAATCAAAGGGCTGATAGTTAAGAGAAGAACCACAGAGGCTCTGAGACAACTGCTCTGATCAGTGGCAGTGAGGTGCTGATGCAGAAGGAGAGGAGATAAACTTTATAACAGCATCAGTCTTGTTTTAATAACCTCTTGTGTCAGTGTTTCTTACAGGCCTGAAGCATCACCCTGCTCTATAAAATGGTGGAATTTCTTTCTCTTTGCGCCTGTGCCTTGTCTTGTTTCATCCTCAAAAGCAATAATCTTTTTCCTCTTTGACAGTAACCTGTGCTGCCTGCTGGCACGGCCACAAGGAATGTTCAGTATGCACCTGAAAAAGTCAACAATAAAAGTATTTAGGAGACATTAAATTGTACACAATGACTGCTGAGCACAACAGAAGTCTTTGTTGTGTGTACTCCGGGTCGACCACAGAGGTACAGTGCGGACAGGGATCCCATTCTGCCGTGTAATCTGAGATAAAAAAGAGAAGTGTAGGGAAAAGGCTTTAGAGGGTGGGTAACTCCAGATGCTATCTCTTCTTCTGCATCATCTGAGCCATTGGAGACAATCAGAGGCTGTGTGTGGCACGCTCGCTCACCCTGATCCTAAGCCGAGGCGCTGCAAAATTAATTTCGGTCCACGAGCCCAAACACCCAGAGAGGACCCCACGCCCCAAACTGAGCCGATCCCCGCTCCTCTGATGTCCCTGACTGTATGCACTCTGCAGCCTCTCGCTCTCAAGATGGATAAACTGCAGGAATGTCAATAAATCAGGACTTCTCTAATATGCTGGGCCCATCTGATAGGGAGCAGAGTAAATGTTTCCCCGTCACTGCACATCACCCGGAGATACCAGAGATTTGTTGTTGTTCGTTTGTGTTATTCCTCACCTCCAGGTTTTATCTCCTTTGGCAGCTGGCGCCAGGCATGTGTTTGTAAGAGAGGAGCATTGTTTTCCTTCTCACTGTCAGGGAGGCTGTTTAAACATGAAGGATTTCAGCATTACGTAGCTGCCTCGCGCGCACGCACACGCACACGCACACGCACGCTCACATTCAGATATGTTTGCTTACATACTTTAAGAAGTCAGGGAGAAAAATTCAGGAGAATGGATGCTGCTGGCAGCTTTGCATCAGTTTCTTCTGTCGAGCTGTGATGCTTATTTCACTGATAATCAGGAGGAAAAATGTCCCCAAAGTCATCCGGTCGGGAAGTTTGTTCATGTTTGATGACCAAAAGTGGAGAAAGGGTCTGACTGAAATTGCACTCTCATGGTGACGGAGCACTTCACTGCTCAAATACAGATGATGTGGTGAAGAGGAGAAACTTTTAATGTTATCTGTGAAACCTGACTCCCAGAATGAAAAAAACAATTGAGTTTCCATGAACAAAGCCTCCTGCTTTACTAGAGCCAACAATGACTGAAGCAATAAAAGTCCCCTACATCCCTGTCAGGATTAACCCTGCAGTGCAGATGGACCTGTCTGATTTATTGACGCAGATCCATCTTGCCAAGCTCCAATCTCCTACGACTTTACGGCTAAAAGCTGGATGGCCCAATCAGAGGAAAGAGGCGGGAGCTGCAGACGTGACAACAGCAGGAAGTGACTGCATGTTTGAAAACGATGGAGGCTTCTGAAGCGGTCTCCGTGGATGTGACGATACCTGTGGTTTTATCAGAAATGGACCCACTTTCTTCTTTTGAAGAAGAGCAGAGAACAACACTCAAAGCATTTCTTACAGGAAATCATGTTATTGCTCTTCTCACTGAGGATCACTGTTGGAAAACTAGGAGAAAGTGTGAAAATCTCTATATGGAGCTGTCCGTCTGGCGTGTCAGGTTATGTCAGGATAAAAACACAAGAAATAAGACCAAATGAGAAAGAGCTGGTGTCTCTCATTCAAAAATAGGATTTTTCCTCAAATAATCATATTTAAATCCCTCATTTAAATAATACAAAGCAGCACCAGTTGATAAACACGCCTACAAATATGAGACATGTTTTTAACTTTGTCATAGCTGCAAACACAAAGCTGCCATCATGTGATCTTAATAAGTACAAAAAAACCATTTTGTCAGATTTTAAAGACTTAATTATTGAGGTTATCAGCATGTTGAAGCTGTAAGGACGTTTAGTGGTAAACCCATGTGAGGGAGGGTCCGAGGTTTGGGCTCTCGTTGGTTATTGAGTGCAGCTGTGTGTGAAATGCTTCATTCTCATCTGCCAAAGTGAAGTGAAGCGAGCAGAAGTGGTCGGTGTGAACACAACATGTGGCTCTTTAATCAGCGACCCCCTCAGTCTCTGTCACCCCCCACCACCACTACCACCACGTCCACACATTACTCATGCTGTTGTTTGCCCCCCTGGATCTGTTGACCAGCTAAATTTAGCCCCTCCGCTGGTATTTTGGAGTGATGGGGGAATTTTTTTCTGCCACCTTAAAAAGGGAAAGGAATCCTGGTGACTAATGTGCCGTGTGCTCTCAGGAGTTAAATGTAGATCCAGTATGTAAACAGTCTGGCTTTTGTTTCAGACGTGCAGAGTTTCTGTCCACATTCGAGTGACGTAGCATGTGTGCAATACAGGAAGCCATGACAGCACGGAGCGGGAATGAAAGAATACACTTCCTTCCTGATAAATTAAAATGTTTCCTTGAGCAGGCTGATGATAACAAATATTTCCAGCTGTATCAAAATGAAAACATGAAAAGAAAAATACAAATTGAAACAGAGGTATTAATGTTTAAATAAACTCACTTTTTGTCAAAAGCTTATGACAAAATCAGAATTTTTGAACTTCATAATTTCAGATATTCTCCTCATAAACATAAACATCAACTTGACCTCGTACTTGCAAGATTCTAGCAATTTGATCTCAAAGTATAATCTTTCTATTTTATCCTGCATGTGTCACTTTTTAAGCAATGTATACAACTTATTATCTAACACAGTTATCGTGTAAATGATTATTTTAATGTTAACTACAATCTTTATTATTTATCACATAATCCTGAATTTTCATCTCACATTAATGACTAACATGATGATTTTGACTTTTTTCTTTTAAATTGATTTTTTTTATGACACAATTTTAACTTTTTTATCTTATAAATCTTTTTATCTTATGATTATGTACTAACATTTCCCAATGTGAAAATCAAAACTGATGTTTTAAATTTTATTCATAATTCTGACTTTTTGTCTCTTAATAATGGCTAATTTTTTTCTCATGATCAAGACGTCTTTCTTTGAAAATTCTGCTTTCTTTTGTCATTCACTTATTTTATTTAAAAAGTTTGTACTCCTTAATTATAGTCTGTATGTATTATTAGACCACCTGTCATCAAAACAAGAAATCATGAATATTTTAGAATTATTTCAAAACTGGCTCAAAGGTGAAAGTTACTGGAAAAACATTTTTGAACAGCAACGAGGAATTTAGCTGGTTCAGAAATTCTGAAATTCAAGTCAGAGATTAATAAAGCATTTCATTCAACCACTGAAACTAATTTTTCTGCAAATTCAGAATTCATGGATAACAATAATAATTATATTTTAGCATTAAAAATATTGTTTTGCTGGAAGAGCTTATACATACTGGTCTCTTAACCATTACAGAAACATAACAATGGTTTAGTAATTACCAATGCTGTTAATTTAGGGCAGCTGCGCCATAATGCTGTGGTATTTCACAAGTAGCGCTGGCTTACAACATCATCTGATTGGCTTGTCTTGAGTATGATTTACAGAATGATCGTCCAATCACCTTCCAGATGTGCTTTTGAAAGGTTTCGCCCTCCCCAAAGACTTTCTAAGTGCTGTTGCTCGGATAGACTAGAGAGATTTATTCTGTATTGAACATTGAACTATCTTTCAGGTTAGCAGACTGTAGCTTCCAGCCTTTTTCACATGAATATAATTACTTAAATATGGGCGATTAAGAATAGCCGATTGAAGTAAGCATTTCAACAACATCATTAAATTAAAATATACACTAAGCATCTCTGAATGAGCAACAAAGTGTCACCTCATTGGTTATTCAAGTCTACAGCCATGTAGGATCAGGCAAGGTCTAATATAACTAATATAACATCAGTCAGTACAAACATTAATATACTGTAGTTTTTCTGCTGCATGAGAGCCTTTGAGAGTGCGTGCTTCTGCTTGTTTCTGGATGTATGAGACAAATGCTTAAAATGGGCACAGAGGAGGGCTTTGAAAGGCTCAAAGGATGCCCTTTCTTTGAGCAATGTGCCTGTCCACTCCTCATTTTGAAACAAACACACCCCTAAGAGCTTAGAGAAGTTCTTCTGCTGTTGAAATGTGAGAGAAAAGGACATAAACTGGCACCAAGACTCTTCGCACCAGGGGTACAAAAGGGGGCCATTTGTCTGAATTAATGCTTATTTTTATCATTTTGTTGTTTCATCTCATAATTATGACTTTTTATCAAGCACTCATGAACTTTTATCTCATGATTCTGTCCAAAGAGGAACTTATTTCTACCATTATCGATGCTGTCTTTCAAACTCCTCTTTTCTTACTTGCACACATGAGCCTCCTTTAGTGGAGTAAGTGCACCTCGACAGTGTTCCTGCTTTTGTGTGCGAATGTGTCAGAGGGGAAATTCCAGCCAGGGGGACGTTAAGGTGTGGCTGAGGATCATCTCTGACCACTTTAAAGCCGGGGCCATCATCGGCGTTCCTCTATGACTCTCGGCCCCAGCTGCATTTCTCTCTGAGGGCTCATTATTCTGGCAGGTGCCTCATTGTCCCGTCTTTGCGGGCCTTTTCATGAACATACCGAAAACACAACACTGAAATATGCAGGGAGGAGGAGGGCTGACGGCCTAAGTCAAAGTGAAGAAGACTCAGAAAAACGACAGCATCAAAAGGAGAGAGAGGGAGCTTTGTTTGGAGAGAATAGGAGCTGTTTAGATGTTTGGTGGTTGAAGCTCTGGGATGTGGTTTTGGTGGCCGCTACAAGGGAGGGAAATCTGTCATGCTAATGTAGGGCTGGGAAATTATTTAGGTTTTTGATGCTGCAATGATATTTATAAAATATTCAAAAAGAGATGCTTTTGCATGATAATCCCAGTAGATCAGTAGTTTCTGACACCAAAAACCAACAACCAAAGTCACTTAAATCACCTTTCTTCTCTTTTCTGATGCTTAGTTTGAAATTCAGCAGGCTTTCTTGATTATTTCCAAATGCACTTAGTTGCTGCCATTTGATTGGCCCGATTAGCTATTTGCGTTATGGAGCAGTTTAATGAATATACCTGATCAAGTGGCCGGTGAGTGTACATATTTTGACCCTTATAACCCAGCCCTACACCAAAATGAGAATGCCTGTTTTTTATGAATGAAGTATGATGAGACAAACAGCTGTAGTTCATGTAACAAAGACGTCCCACATCTGGCCTGGACTTGACTCTCTCCATCCTCTCTGTGGGACAGTTCTGATTTTTTTCCGTGTATTGTTGAAGGTTTGCGGCTGCAGAAATGACAGTGTTGTTTTCAGGGCATTAACATCCCCCTGCTGTGTGTGAGCGGGAGAGTGTGTATCTTGGTATGACCTCATGGGAAAGTCCTTTTGGTCTGGAATAAACACAACAAAGGAGCTGTTGACAGATGTTTCAATAATAGAAGAACAACTGATGCTCTTGTGTTTTAATCTGGCGGTGCTGGAGTGTTTGTGAGTCGTACTTATGTCTCGCCAACATCTTTAAGATATTCACCCACTCAGCCAGTGTACGTGGCACACATGGGAACAGGTTTGGATGGACTGTTGTTAAAATATCAGATTCCACAGACTTTAGTACAGAAGAAGAATGCAGGATGTATGGGGTCCATGTGTCTTTTGGTCTTCAGATTTAGGGTTATGAAGTGGATATTAAATAATAAAAACAACAAGCAGATTGTTAAACGTTTAAGCACACTGAAGAACATCTATGGGGGGCCTATCGTGGGCAAATTACTGTTAATGAGTCTAAAAATACTAAAAAAAAATCATCAGCATATAATGATACCCTACGCCCAATTTGTTTTATGTCTTTAACTGAATAAATGTGCTGCTGCCTGTCTTGCCCAGGACGCTCTTGTGAATTAGATTCTTCATCTATTTATTCATCCCATGCAATACAATCATATGTGATATATAATCATCTGTAAATATTAATCCACAATTGCACTATAAGTATTCAGTTAATATTCCGCTGTCATGTGCAATACATTCCATACATACAAGAAATATTTAGTTTTATTCTTAATATTTATCTTTTCTAGCTTATATTTATATAGAGAGTTTTTGGATTGCACTGTCCTGTAGGATTTTATCTTGTGTATATTTTGTACCTATACTTCTTACAACTATTTTATACTTAGAACTATTTAATACCTTACCCCTGTTTTTGTTTCGTAACTATCTTGTCCAATGAAAATGGAGAAGCTCTCCAATCTTGTTGTACATTTTGTATAATGACAATAAAGGGCATTCTGAATCTTATCTTAATGAGGGTTTCCTGGTTAAATAAAGTTCAAATGAAAAAATAGAAATACTTTATTAATACCCAAGGGGAAATTTGGTTGTTTCAGTCACTCTTATACACAGTATAGCTGCAGGAACATCAAATAAAGACATTAAAATAGATAAGAGCCAGAAAACTAAAGTAAAACAATTAAGTAAGCAGGTTGCAACATGCAGAGTCTTTAAGCTATGTCAACTCCCTTATGAAGGAAGAAATAAATAAAATAAGTAAAAGTGAGACTATAAACAAGGTCAAAGAAATTTTAATATTAACATTACCAGTATTGACAGGTTTTGGCAGTAAGGATATTGCACTGGATATTTAATTTGCTTATTAAATTAAATTAAGCTGTAAAGGTGAGACTGGACAACCTTGTCCTTGAGACAGAAGACTCTAAAAGCAATTCAGTTCAATTCAAAGCAAGTAGTTACATTTTTCAAAAACACCACAACCTTCCCTGCCTCCCCTCTGACTGACAGGAGCTGAGCAGAGACCATCCTTGAGCCAACGCTCGCCACCAAACACAACACAAATGAGGCCTTTGTTGCCCCTGAGTGTGCCTCAGTACTCTGGGAGTCAGGAGGTCAGGATGGTGGAAGGTGGGGTGACGAGGTGAGAGGGTCCAGAGGGGGGCTGACAAGGAGAAGCAGATTTGGGGTGGGGAGAGGGTCGACCATGTTTGGCGACAAGGCTTTGGTTGTTTTGGGGAGGAACAACCCTGACATTATGACATGACATTATGTGGACTCACACACTCTCTGCTTTGTGACATGTTGAACCCATCACCTCCAAGGCTGCAACTTTCACAAGGGGGAAAGTCAACAGCAGATAAACCAGGGTTTCTGCTGATTTCTCAGGCTTAAAACATGCTAATGTTTGCCCACCTGAAAGTCTTTTAGCTTAGCATCAATGGCATTCAACATTTGGATTCGGACCACCACCAAAGTCAAATGAATTCTTCCTCGTGCCATGACAAACATTCCCCGGAAAATGTCATCAAACTCTGCTGAGAACTTATTGAGTTATTAGCAGGAATGTGGAAAACTGCCCTATCCGGCATCATTAACTAATCCTGAAAAAAAATCCTGGCTACACATCTGGATTGGGATCACTACCAAAGTCAAATCATTTCTTCTTTGTGCCATGACCAACTTCCCCTGAGAATGTCATCAAAGTTTGATAATTACTTCTTAAGTGATGCCGTTCAAAAACTGAAAAAAAAAAAAAAAAAAATTGAATAAAATCTCATATAGCCTCCTCAAGATTTTACATTTGCAGGAAAAGGATCACCAGGAGCATCCATGCCTTGACTTAAGACCTACTGTAAGACCTTTTGAGTTTGAGTGGACATTGTCCTTAAAGCATTCTTGGGATACTCTGTTTCCATCATTGAGTTCACAAGTGAAGGAGAAACACAAGACTTTGACCCTGACATTTGACCTTAAAAATCTCATCTTTGGGTTAGAGTGAAATGTTAAAATTTTGGAGAAAGTTCCCCCACCTTTTTGAGATATACTGTTCACAAGCAATGACAACAAAAGACTCCATGACCTTGAAATTTGACTCATTACCCCCTACATTATTGCATCAACTGATAAAGGAAAATATAAGACCTCATTAACTTAACCTTCAGAATATCACTTTGAAATTTTAAAACCCACATAGAGTCAGATATTTTGTTCACAAACAAAGGACAAACATGAGGCTTTATGACCTTGACCTTTTGCCTTTATCTATGAATCCAAAGGGGGAAAATTTCAAAGTTGGAATCATTTCAATTAAACTATACCAGAGATAAATTTTTTACATGTTTAGGTTTGCAAGAAAAAGATGACCATGGGGCTCTTTGACCTTGACTTTAGTCAGATGACCTCCAAAATACTATACTTTTATCTCTGATTCATTGTGGACATTTGTACATAGTTTGATGAAAATTCCTTAAACTATTCGCAAGATATTATGCTCTACAATCAATGGATGATCATGAGGCTATGTGAGCTTGACCTTTATTCTGTGATCTCCAAAATCCAACTGCTACACCCTTTATTCACTGTGAGCATTGTGTAAAGTTATAAGACATCCTTGCAGCATTACCTTGTTCTTGAGACACCGATTCACAAGCAAAGAATAATCCTAAGGCTCCCTGATCCTGAACTTTGGCCTGAGACCTCCCAAATCTAATTAGATCATCCTTGAATCCAGGTAGACAAATTTTTAAAGGCTGATAAAAAAGCATTATTTCGATATCACATTCAACCTACATGTGCACAAAAAAACCAACCTAAAAGATATATCGTCACCAAAGCAACGGTATAAAACTGCTTAAAAAACACAATCTGTTGTAAGTTTGGTTTTGTGTCTTTAAAAGCTACTTTTACTCATTTAAATGGATTATTCTTCATGCCAAGAAGTCAATAATAAGCCACTGTTACACCATTATCTTGATAAACTGATTACAGAAGTTGTTTGGGTTAAATCCAAATCTTCACCATATCCCTTCTTGCCGTTCTTCAAGTGACGGAGAATTAAAAAAAAACAAAACAAAGAAAAGCAGCGAGAAAAGTGCAGCGATACAGAATGCAGCCCATATGAATGATGGGATTAATGAAGTTTTTTGCTCATTAGTGCTCACAAATATGCTTTCAAGTTGAAAAGCCTTTTATACTTCTGTGGTAATCTGACCGTGAGAGAGAGCTCGCACAGAGCGCCGTCCACGTTGCTCCAGAGGTCAAAATGTCACTTTGGCTTGTAGGGAGAAGTAAACAGGGGTGGAATAAGCCTTCTGTCTTAAGGGGCCCAGGCCATAAATCCTTTAGAATAAGAGTGCCTCTACATGGACTCAAAGCACTGAAACAACGGGCCCGGCTTTAATCGCCCGTAATAGAAATCCTGTTGTGTTAGCTCAGTGGACTCGCTTATTAGAGAGTGACTGCTCAAAAGATTCTTTGATGGAGTTTAAACCCTTAAAGCCTCGGGATATTTGACTTGGTATAGTGACAATGCATATATTATTGTAAAGTCAAGAGTCAGAGTAGGTTTTGACTAAATACGCAGTGATATTGAAGGGATAGTTCGGGTTTATGAGGTGGGGTTGTTCAAGGCCAGTGGCATCAGCAAGTATGGTTGTCAATAAAGCAGCTAACCAGCTAACATTAGCTAATACATAGCAGTACCTGGTGCCATGAAAGCCTCTTAATGACCACTTTTAGGTAAAAACCACACAACAGAGGATATTTGCTTGACTTGACGCTACATGAAGATTCATCCCAGTGTTTCAGTCTTCATCTACAAAGCCTCAGTGCTTGGAACTATTTTGTCCTTCAACATATGTGCTTTGTATCCTTCCATCGGCAACACACTGCTCTCCTCATCAGCTATTGAAGTCAGAGTGCTGCTGCTGGTCAGTTAGCAAGTTATTATAGCACAAACTGAAATTAATCTAACTCTCCAGAATATTTAGAAGATGGGTCCCTCCTGTTTTTATCTCAAGTGTAAGAACAGGCAAATCAGATGGTTACAGTACCAATTTCAGTTGCTTAACGTGGGCCTTCACCAACTTAGTCTTGTTGTTTGAAAAATGGACATCAGGATTCCCCCTCTGCAAGGACAGCACATCATGTTTGCAGTGATCATTTTACCCAACAGGACCAGAAAGGTCAGGAGAACCAGTCTTACCAAGTCCCTCTTGTGACTGCAATGGACCTCCAGGTTCTGATCTCAATTGGGACTAAACTGGGTAAATAAATCAAATAAGTAAGTATATTTCACCGGTTAACTTATGATCTGTCCTGCTCCTCCATTCTCCATCCCTCTTTCCACCCGTGACTCCATCTGCTAAAGTTCTTCCTCTGTGCACTCCGGTTCATAAAGATATCCTCTCTTACCCATAACTAATGCCATGTCAACATCACTCGAGTCAAAATCATTCCTTTTGAGTTCAGTTTAAGTTAAGTTAGTGTTTGTTCTTTCTTTTAGAGACTGACAACCTGAACAGCTGATGCGAGGAATGCAGTGTGTTGCTGGTGGAAGGATACGTAATCTGTATGTTGCATCAGAGAATAGTTCCAAATACAGGGGCTTTTATCGAGGAAAAGTGAAATGCTGTAAAGAATCTTACTGTAGCGTCTAGTTGAGCCAACAGAGTTTTTTGTGTTGCTTTACCTTGAAGTGAGGTAATTAGGAGGCTTTCAGTGGCAGAAATTTTCGAGCTGTGTAATTAGCAATTATATATACCCACCAGCATTATTTTAGCTCATTCTATCCGTTTTAGCATATGCATTTTTTTGTTTAATTTAACTTTTTAGCTCATTTATTCTGAGTCAGTTGCAGTTGTGATGACTTGCATGCTGGCATATTGGCCCAGTCACAGCTATCAGTGTGCACGTTATATGTTTGTACTGTCACTCCATGTCCATGTCTCACTGCAACCCTGAATCTGGATCTGAATCTTCAAAAAACCTGAACTACTCCTTTAAGCTTCTGTGATTGTGAAGAGTTGATCCTGAAGCTGCAGTGGAACAGTCACAGCTCTCCTCTCCTTTACAGAAACATTTTCAATGACACAATTTGACTTTATCTGTTTAAACTAAATATTAACTGGGCTATTGTCACTTATATTGTTCCCATTTTGACTTCCACAGTGCTTTTTCTATTTTTATTTTTAATATGCATACATCATTACCTCCGCCAAGGAGGTTATGTTTTTGCCGGCGTTTATCTGTCTGTCCATCTGTTTGTCTGTTTGTTTGTGTTCAAAATAACTTGAAAAGTTCTGAATGGATTTGGATGAAATTTTTCAGGAATTGTCGTAAATGGGATATGGAAGAACTGATTAAATTTTGGGGTGATCCGGATCACCGTCTGGATCCAGGAATTTTTTAAAGGATTCTTTAACATTGCCAGATAGGACCATTTTCGGAAAAGTGGACCGAAGCTGCTTGGGAGGTCTGTGCTCTCTGAGTGCTTTTCTAGTTTGTTAATAAAATCACACTGGTTCTTCTGTGAATAGAAAACAAAGCCTCCAAATTACTGAAAATATTTTGACATTTATTTTGGAATTGGGGTTGGTATGCAAAGACCTCAGCGTGCAAAAATGACTACAGCAACATGTGACTGTATGACTTTTTAAATGTGCTGAAAATTTTAAAAACAGAGGACAGTTGCAGCGTGCAAAGGTCAAATTAACTGCATGAACATAAGACCACACTGTGCAGTATGACTTTGTTTTTAGTTACTTTGAAAATGCACATTAAATTTCTTAAAGATCATAAAATCATCAGTGGCTGGTGTTGTGCGCTCCTGCAGGCTTCAGATCCAAAAAGATGAGGGAGGTGGAGCAGAGGAATGCTTGGCCTCAGGTGATGAGCAGTCATAAATTCATTAGTGAACGTGAAGCGGGGCTGATTCTGTGGAATGAGCACCGCTGCGTTGATAAACCAGCTGACCCCGTCAACTTGGCATCTGTCATGACCTCAACCCGGCGTTGTATTAGATGAGGGAGGGCTGAGGGGCAATATTTGTTTAAGCTGATAACCAGAGGTTGTAGGGGTTGTGTGTGTGTGTGTGTGTGTGTGTGTGTGTGTGAGAGCAGACATATTAGTGTTTTGTTTATAGTGCATATGTGAGAGATCGAGTTAACGAGGCTGATCACAGAGCAGAAGATATGAAAAAATGTTTTCATCAGGTTTTGTGAGTCTCTAATTTCCATCTCAGTCACACAAATGATGCTTCAAGGCCTGTTCAGCATGTAGGAAATCAGAGGTTTGTCCTCTGTTAAGAAGGAATCTGTCTGCATAGGTGAAGATCTCAAACTTGTCTTGGTCCACACGACAGTGTTCATTTTGTTGACTAATTGTTTTCATCAACAACCTTTTTTCCCCTAGACAGTAACTAATTAAAACAAGTGCACATGGACAAAAACTAAAACTAAATTAACTGACATTTTCATCAACAAATTAAAACTAGAGGAAAATGTTTGACAGAGACTTCATCCAATCAGACCTAAGTTGGTCATGTAGAAAGTAGGGACAAGTTAGGAATATATCCAATCACAGCTACTTTGGTTGTGTGGAAAGGTTGGATGAGTTAAGAGGGACATCCAATCACAGCTGCCTTAGCTTCATGGTGGTGGGATAAGTTGGGGAGTGATCCAATCAGAGCTACTCTCTTTATGAATTGATGGTATTGTAACTGAGATGCTCTGCCAGATAGCCTAAATAAAGGTGACTGCATTTCACACAAAAGTTAAATTTGTTTCTCTTCATTTATACATTCAAACTTTACTAGCATTCAATAAAGGGTTATTAGATGTTTCATTTTAGCCAAGAGTAAAACGTGACCTACACTTTATATTTTAGTCGACTAAATTTACAGTAAATTTCATCGACTAAAATATTGTAAAATTTCATCAACTAAAACTAGACTAAAATGAAAACAATGTAGATGACTAAATTATGACAAAAACTAAAAGATATTTTAGGCCACAGAGTATAACTAAAACTAATTTAAAAAGTGGTGTCAAAATGAACACTGCCACACGATAATGGTTAAATGCACGGTTAGCAGCATGCAACTGTTTTTTTTCACTGTAGATTTTTTTTGTCCTTTGTAGGTTTATTTCACCAGCCTGAAGTTTGGCCGGTGTAACAGTATAACTTGTGACCTTGTTAACTGGTGTTGGCGTTTTGTGAGACATTTTGAGCCTGTAACACTGTTTTCCTGGTCGTCTCATCAACGTTGTAAACTGAGCTTCTGAAAATGTGTTTACTGCTCTCATGGGTCTTCAAAAATATCTGAACTCGTGTGTCCGTTTTATGTTCAGATTTCCTGCTCTAGTCTCTCTGGTTTTACGGTTTTAAATGTGACCATGTTAATTAGAGTTAACGAGCGTCCTATGTGAATGTTTCTTTGTTTGGTTTTTATACAAGACATCTTATGAGCCTGTGCTGACCCTAAATAAGAAGAGATATGAGTGGATAATCTCAGCGGTTTTCATCCCATTTTAACTAAGGCAGCCACACAGGCATCCCCTGCTCACCAGTTAACATGAGCCTGCTTCACAGTGCCGTTTCAAGGTGTAATATTTATCCCTTTTGTCTCTAGAGACATCATGGGGGAACGAGTCATCCCCTCTTTGTCCCCGTCTTCGGAGGTAGTAACAGAGGTGTGATATTGGAGAGTAGGAGGCACGAGGACTCAGCGGGAGACAGGAGCACTGCAAGTGAGCATCTCTGCTTTTATGTGAACGGAGGGGCATCCGAGCTGTGTTGCAGTGTGACAGAATAGAATAGAATATAATAGAATAGAAAAGAATGCCCTTTATTGTCATTACACTGAATGTACAAGATTGGAGAGCTTCGCCTTTTTCAGTGCAGACAGATAGTTATAAATAAAGTATTAGGTACAAAAAATATACAATATAAAATCCTAAAGGGCAGTGCAATTGAGTCTATATACAAATACAAGATAAGAAAAAATGATAAATATTCAGAATACAAAAATATAGAAATGTATTGCACAGGGTGGTTGAATATTTACAGAATAACTACAGTGCACAGGGTGATTAATGCTCACAGATTAATTATTATTCACAGAATGATTGTATTGCACAGCATGACAGAAATTGCACAGATATTGCAGCCTCACACAATATCAGATCTTGAGTGATAGCAGATGTAGATGTAGTGGAGCCTTGTTGCGTCACTTTTGTGTAAAAGCACTGTGAACTGCTTTACGGTCACTCTTTAAATATGACACCAAGCCTCATGCACTATTTTGGTGGAGTTTGTTTGTTGTATGAAGCAGCAGTGACCCCCATAGTCCATCCAGGAGTCTCTGTTCATCAGAGTCGCTGCATAGTGATTGTGTGTCTGTTTGCATGGTAAAAGTTCGGTTAGCAGCATCTGCTGTAGCTCAGTGTTCATGTAAACAGAGGTGAAAACTTTACATGGAGGAAAACTAGCACATACTGTGACACTTCAAGTCTAAATTTTATTGGTCCTGATATGGTTCTGTGTGTTGTTTGAAGGAAAAGTGATGAAACACTCAAGTAAACATCCCCTCTCCCAGCTTTTTGGAGCATGTCGCAGGCATCAAACTCAAAATGAGAGAGTATTTGCAGAATACAATGAATTTTATCAGTTTGAATGTTTTTTATCGTGTCTTTGGTGTATTCAGTTGAAGACAGGTTGAAATTGGATTTGCAAATCATTGAATACTGTGTTTTTTATATTTAATACAATATCCCAATTTCGTTGGAGTTGTTGATTTTTCAGGAATCACATAAAGCCAATGGGACAATCATCTATTAACTTATCAATATAGGATTTGATATCTGCTACTTTCTGTCCATTCAGTCGAACAAATGAGAGAATGAAATTGCAATGTCCGTCAATCAAACGCCTCTCAAGGCGCCTGTTGTTCTGGACAAAGAGCAGGCTTTTCGAGGCAGCCTGTTTGCAGATGACACATGCCGAACATGCTATAACGGCCTCTGCTGCGAGCATTGATGCTGGTGTGTGGCCCTCAGTGAACAGCAGCCAGCCTGATGGCCTGCAGCAGCCCTCGCTCGGCGTCATTAACATTCCAGCTGTGGAGATTTTGGCATGCATTGGAAAGCATGACAAGACAGCTACACATCTCTCTCTCCTGCTCTGCTCTCAGCACGCTCTGTCATTTCTCTGAAGAGGTACAGGCTCCACCAAGGAGATTAAAAACACGATGAATGGCTTCAGATCACTCCTGACAGATCGTTTCTCTTCTTGTACGCCTGCCTGTCACTCAAACGCACCGTTACAGTGATTTGTTTTCAGCTTTTTTTTTTCTGACTGCTGACTCAACCAGCAGCTTCAGGTAAATGTTATTCACACTGATCCCTCCCTGACATGCTATTTGCCCTGCAGCCAAACAAATCTCATAGCGCTCCCTGGCAGATCCTAATAGATACATTTAGAGCAATTATCCGGCTGATATTTTACGAGGACATGTGAAGTGTTTTCATGGAGCCTCGCAGAAACATTACACGAAACCTCTCTGTTGGTAGGTGTTGGCACAGGCAGACGTTCCTGCCTTGTTTCTGTGACTCAAAGTGTTGACACACTGACATTATGGTAACTTAAACCCAGCTTGAGAAACTAAGTATTGCATTAGGAATGACTGTACTTGGAAAACTGACTGTAAGACTCGAAATGAGTCACGAGGACATTTTAAATGGAGGCGCCCAAAAAGCTTATTGTGAGTGTGATTGCGTTAAAATGAAGGTTAGAGCTAGGGCTGCAAAATATTCATATTAATGTGATTTTAAATGTATAGAGGGGCAATTACCGTTATCACTGATATACATTACAAGCCACTTCATTTGGACCACCTGTTCAACTACACATTAACACAAATAGCTTAATATCCAATCACATGGCAGAAGCTCCATGCTTAAAGCTGGTAGAAACCATCGAGGTGACCTGCTCAAGCTTAAACTAAGCATCAGAATGGAAAAGAAAGGTCATTTAAGTTACTTTGAACATGGCATAGTTGTTGCTGCTCTGACAGAAACTGTTAATCTGACGGGATGAGGCTTAATGGTCCAAAAAAGAGCAAGTATTCAGTGAGTAGCAGTTCTCTGGGCAAGGAGAATGGTCAAAGTGGTTGGAGATGATTTAAAGTCAGTGACTCAAATTAGACTTGCTACAACCAAGGTCTGCAGAAGATCATTTCTGTACACACAGCACGTCCAATCTTGAAGCAGATGGACTACAGCAGCAGAAGACCACACCAGGTGCCACTTCTGTTAGCTAAGAGCAGGAAACTAAAACTACAGTTCACATAGGCTCATCAAAACTGGACAACAGAAGATTGTAAAAGTGTCCCCTGCTCAATGAGTCTGAAATTTCTGCTTCACATTCAGATGGTAGGCTCAGAGTTTGGTGTGAACTTCATGAAAGCATGGATCGTTCCTGCCTCGGATCAGTGGTTCAGGCTGCACTTTGGGCCCCTAACTCCCACCTGAGCATGGTCTAAACCCCATAGCCTACCTGAGTATTGTTGCTGACCATGTCCATCGCTTTATGACCACAGTGGACAATAAATCACTGTAGTCGAGGGATTTGGGATACTGATCTGTTTCAAACTGACATAATACCGATGCTTACTCTATTCTTGCTATTGGTTGTGTCTCCTTTTAAATTCAGCCCCGTTTCACCAACACTCGGTGATCATGTGTCTTTTTTATTTTAATATGTAGTGCTTTGTGGCTCAGATCGGTGTTTGTTGTGGAATTATTGAAGTGGAAAATCTCTTATCACCCGTCAAAATGTAATGTAATGAAATGTTATATTTTTTCTATTTCAATTTTTATTGAATTTAAGGAACGCTGTCATCAACATACACACTAAATCAGAAGCAATGCTACAAAATCTGACGTGTTTTGAATGTTACCTGCAGCTGCTTCCTGTCCGGTTTGCTGACTTGAGTGACTTTGGAGGGTATGCCTAACTACTTGGGATGGGGTCTCATCGATACCAGTGCTGTTAACAATCCTGTTTATCAATTTGATTCTTTAATGATTCCACGCAGATTTTCTTTTTGGGCAAAAGTTGACGTGCTCAGTTTTTCAGAGGCAACAATATCAAGCACACAACACTTCTGATTTTCAATACCGTGCTAGATAGAATAGATAAATGCTTATGCAAGTTGCTGGTATTTCCACTTGTGGAAAATTAAGCCATAATTTGACCACTTCTGCCTCCTGTCTGCCATGATTTTTGACTTTTATATTGTTTCTGCTGACTGCCTCAGATGAGAGCGTCACGTGTTTGAGTTACAAGACGGTCAGAATAAAGTGTAAGGAATTGATAATCAGAATTACTGATGGTTTTGATTTATTGAGGGAGCTGTTACAGTTTCTCAACTGGAGTTATATCTCGATTTCCTACTAACTACGATGTCACTTGGTGGAGGAGGAGCTGAGGTAGTGCAGCCTTTACATGGATAATGATGGCAGATGAAGGCGAGGAACCCAGCACTGCTTAGTTTATTGGCTGTTCAGGTTGTTCTGCACTAGAAACTAGGTTCAGACTGTTTTCAGATCATGGGAAAAACACATTGCCGAGGAGCCTAAAGGTTCTAATAACAATAAAATCTCAGTTAACCTTGACACTGTGCACCGTCCCATCCCTAGCTGACAGCATATCAGTCTCCTCTTGTCACCTTTTGTAAATATATTGGCTGAGAGGCTCCTGGCAGTGGATTTTTGTCCACTATAGTAAAATATGATGATCTTTTCTGTCATCTTCGAAACACTTAAATGTAAACCTTTTGAGCACACATAATTATTGTAGCTAGAAAGAGTGAATAATTGCTTTTCATCAGTGGTTTTGCACGGGCATGTCATGACAAAATCAACGTTCAGTGTCTTAATGTTGTGTAAATAAATTAAAAACTGGCTCTCTGAGTCACTATTTTATTCTCAGCAGGGAGTTGCTGCAGAAATCTTCCTCCTTAAAGTTGAATATTGGAGTTTTGAACCTTAAAATCACTGCTGATTAATGTAAAATGTAGCCGGTGCGCTGCAAAAACACCCGCAGCTGCATGATTTCAGCTACAAATATACAATTATCTGCATGCACCCACATTAAGAGAGGGACCTGGAGCCAAAAAGAATCAGGCAGGTATGTGAAGGTCTGTGTGCTGGCAGCGATGCTGGATTCCTTTAAAGCTGTTAATCATAGTTGTAATTACTGTTTTAAAGCTCCAGTGTGCGGGAGACACTCGGTCATGACAGATGGCAGGAGAGAAATGTTTTATGTCTCAACCCGATCGGACAGAGAGCAGGGTGTGTGAGCGTATTTGCATGTAGTACACAGGTATGCCAGCCCCACCTCTCTGGTTTTACTGAACTCCAAGCGGCTTCTGTCATTAAAAAAGAAAACATCACGGGTGCTGACACGCTGCCAAACTCATTATCATGCAGAGAAAAACACACGAAGACTCAACAACATGACACGGGAGAGATTTTAAAGTTACAAAATAATTAAGAAAACATTTTATTTTACATAAACTGTACAGATGACATTTATTCCACTAAATGATTCTTAGACATGAACTAAAAATAACTTTCTTATTAAATAGAAAACTGAAACAAAAATAGAATTAAAGATGAAAAATGAAGTGTTGCTTATTGTACAAAACAGAGAATGAAAATAGAGCAAAGAAATGAAATCATCATATATCGTACCCTGATACAGTGGTAGGCCTATTGCAAATGATCAAAACAGTATCGTACACAGTAACTTAATGGCCTTGCCATCTCCGTACAATACCTCAAATCTTGGCCTCTTTGGTTCCATTAATTAGGTAAAATACATTTGAAACAAAATTCAATTTTCTTCTATAAAAATAACTTTTCAATGGCAGTTTTTGTTTCACTAATCCCGCAACTTTTCAGTGCAAACGTCACAACAATCATTCGCTTTGGAAAGGAGGCGAAAGATTACATTTCAAGTATTGATAAAGAGTCGAGGACTTAGAGTGACGCTCTCACCAGATTCAAAATATGGCTGAAAATGAAGATACCAGTGTGCACAGTATTAATATAACTGGCATGATAATTATCCTCTATGGAGATCAGGAAGGGTTTGAAGTTTTTCTCTTGATCCATTTTTATTCACTTGAAATGCAGCAAAATTCACCAGATTCCAAACTTGTCTTTGGCCAGATCCATCTTGCAGAGCTTTAAGCTGAATCAGTTTTTTCTCTTCAGTGATCTTTAAAGGACGAGGAGGACGTAGCTACAAGTGAGGGTTAGTTTTGCTTAAAAGCAAGACGACATAGCAATCACCTGACTGGTCCAAAATGACTGTGACAGGCAGAAAATTTGTTTAGTCACCCTCTAATATTTCTTGAGAGGTTCTCCATCCTTTTTCTAAACTGTCCCCCTTTTGAGTTCACAAGAGCTGGAGCCTGTCCCAGTCATCATGTGGCGAGAGGAGAACTATTACTCACACACTTAAATCTAAGGATGATTTAGAGTCAATTTCCACACAGGAAGGTCCCACAGGCACTACCAACCGCACCACACAGCCCCATTTTGAAAGGTTCTGCCCCTCCTAAAAATTTTTCAATTAGTTTTATTCTATTTTCCTCTGGGAGAAACTAAATTCCTTAAAAATCGACAGAAGTTAAAAGTTCTTGCAATCTCATATAAAGTTGGTGGACTCTTTTCAGGAAGTTGGAACATTTTAAAAAAGTGAATAAAAATAAAACAAAATTAAATTAGATTAAATAAAGTTAAGAAAGGAGAATATGGCATTGACCTACTCTTCTGTAAAGCATCTTGGGGTAAGATCTGTGAAGATGCTTGACATGATTAATGGATTCATTCATTTGGCTCTACTGATGGTAGTAATCAAATTTCAATATAAACTTGACTTTTGGACTCGATAGTCAAGGAATCAAGTAAAGAATACCTGTGAAAATATTAAGTTGTGTTATTGTGTCAGATACATGTGTTTCAGTTCATTTGAGATAAATGTTCCACAAATCAGTTCATTATATCAGATCAGTGATTAAGAAATTGCAAAATTGTATTTAATCAGCTATTTTAATTTATATGTGACTGTTTCGATACAAATAATTACCTACCCAGTGGTGCATGGACCATTAATTTCAGACCTGCATAAAACTTTAGAGCACAGAGTGGCATCTAGTCACATGAAGCAGAATTTTGAGCTATAAAGTAAAGATAAAGTTGTATTTCTGCTCTGTTAGGTATATTAACTGAAGCTCAGTGTAATCATACTCTGCATGGATGTGGGTAAATTTAACCCACAGTGCACTGCATTTTCGTTCGGTTTTCATTAGGGCTGGGCGATATATCCATTAATTCAATTATCTTTTGAGGAAGATTAAAAAATAAAAGTGTTTTTTTCCCCCCTTGACTTACTCTTACGCCACTTGTAAGTTGTGACACTTTGAATGTATGAACACTGAAAATTTACACTGCACAAGAAGATTTTAGGCTTTTTTTTGTTTGTTTTAATTGACATTAAATGATGACAAAAGAATTACAAGGTTATATATGCAGCTTTCGGTGTTTATGTAGGCAAGCCTGACTATGGCCAAACTACATAATGAATATTTTATAAAAAAAAATATACAGGATGAACTTTGGTTTTACGAGGGAAATTCAGATTTCTTTTTGGGATATATTTCAATAGCATCAAAACAGAGCTTAGAGATCTTTTTCTGGGAGGGCAAAATAATCAGACAAAATCGTAAACTGAGTTTTGTGGAAAAAAAAATAGGATTTTACCCTCAGGATGTATCGTCCAGCTTACTCCCCATGTTTAGTTTGGATCACATTCACCCGGATGGTGAATTCCAGTGCTCTTGGAAGTAGACCAAGACCCTTGTTTTTGGTTGTTTGGTCCAAACCAGAGGCTTCAGGTGTGAGCTCATGTCACAATATTTAAAGAAAAGTTTGAATCCCTCCTGTTCGTCACAGAGAGAAATACCCCAGTAAGTTGACTGTAGTATTAACTGTACACACTGATAACTTCATTTTAGTCATATGTTGAGTCTCCTAAAAGTATCACCCTAAGAGAGAAAGAAAGGAGAAAGAGAGAAAGATGGAGAGAGAATTCAGTCTAAGAGAGCGTGTTGAGTATGGGTATAGGTTACTATACATTGCATAGCTCATGTGGCACTTATTTAGTGATTGGACAGGACACTCAGTACCCCATTGGAAGGCATTTCTTTATACAAGTGCTATTCAGGGTGTGCATTTCAGTTTCTGCAAGTGCTGCACCGCACTGTGGCGACCCGACGGGGCCAAAAAAACAAAACTCGAGTTTCTGCATCCGCTGGCCCACTTTGGAGCTGAAAGGAGGCGGGGAGGAAGCAGTTCTCTCTCTGTCGCTCCCAGTGCACCAGTGAAGTGCACTTATGACATCTATCTTCACCTGGTTGTCGTGTTAACGGGGCCTGCGGCGCTCTTAGGCAGGCAGACGAGGCGGAGGCCCGTAGTTGACAGCAGCGGAAGACTTTCTTTCGCCTTTCCTTGGATGGTTTAATCCTGCAAGGCATTAAGCGCTGCCGGTCTAATTCCACCAGAGAGGAGAGTCAGACTGTCTAATAAAGGGAAGTGCTGGTGTTCTGAATTGTATAAGCTGATGAATTGTCAG
This sequence comes from Cetoscarus ocellatus, assembly GCA_037902135.1. NCBI lineage: Eukaryota > Metazoa > Chordata > Actinopteri > Labriformes > Labridae > Cetoscarus > Cetoscarus ocellatus. The sequence continues at coordinate 53,825 of JBAMNC010000695.1, read as the reverse complement.
TGCTTAATAAAAACAAAAGTCTGTCTTGTGCTTAAAGTACTTAAGAGGGTTTGGGGGGGAGCGGTGTCGGGAGCGTCGGGGCGAAGCCAATAATGCCATTGGCTGATCCTGTCACTTTCCTTAAGCGCTTCTTATCTTCATACACGAGGAGATGATGAGCCATTATTTTTTGACTAGAAATGGCAAACTAGAGCAAAGTATCATTTGGTGATTATCATTCCCTTCTCATCTCGTCACTGACCGGATAAGACTCGGACAGCAAGCATGTCACTCTGATAAATACACACACTCGCACGCACACTTTGCAAACACACCCATGCACACGTGGACCAATACTGATACTTGCTTGATTGTACCAGTGTGCACGTCGCTTGCACATACAGTAGGTATAGATATATTGTATATGTGTACCGTACAACAACGTCCTGTTTGTACAAAAGGCCTTTTGTCTGATTGTTCCAAGTTCTCGTGAGGTCAGAGCGAGCTCAAGCGCAGCCGCACTCCTCCACGATCATGTTGGGCACGTCCCTCTTTACGATGTTGTACTCATCGTCAAAGTAGAGCATGGACATAGTACTGAGCTTGGTGGGGATGCAGCAGGAGTTGACTGAGCCTGGGCTCATCCCTCGTATGCGATATTGGTTAACTACTGCTGTGTGGAAGGACGACGCCGAGCCCGGCACCCCTGCCATGTAGGCCGGGCAGCTCCCCTCGCAGTAGTTGCCGTAGTATCCGGCTGGCGCAATGATCCAGTCGTTCCAACCAATGAGGCGAAAGTCTATGTAGAACTGCTGCCGACAGCAAAGGCCCCCGCTGGTGCCGTCGCACTCCAGGCCCCGTTTGCGGATGCGGTGCTTCCCGTCCACCTGCCGAGCTCGGACCACCAGGAAAGGCCGGTGGGATGGGTCGCCTGGGTCCACCAACACGGGGGCGACACCTGCCGTCTCGCAGCCGTCGCAGTGGACCTCCAGGTCCTGGCGGCGGTTGCCTTTTCCGAACACGGCCCGCACCGCCTCAGAAAGGGGGAAGGTGTGCCAGCCGCTGCGTTTCAGGTCCACACGCTTCTCCACCAGTGCCCAGCGACCCGTTCCCCCTCCGCCACCACCACCGCCTCCAGGGCCTCCCTCTGCACCGGCAGAAGCTCCTGCCTCCTGGTAGTGGATCTTGACCGTCACCTTCCTCCTGATGCCTTTCTCAGGACCAGCAGGCAGCATGCGGAAGTATAGCCACAGGTTGGCTTGGGACACGAAGAGGTTCTGGTTTCCCTCGTTGGAGACGAGGAAGAAGAGACCAGACTTGGAGGATGTGTGCTCATCTGTTGGAGACAGAAGAAGAAGAATGATTATCTTCTAACATGCTTCACTGTTGTACCCTGAATATATGAATGAAAATAACATCCTTCTGGGGTGAGTCCTGGTTTCATTTTTGACCGTGGAAATATTTGACTTCTTTATCAGTGAAATTCTGTTTCTTTGGCCTGGCTTGACTGATATTAGACCAACACAAATAGATGTGATAAATCATGCTCCAACAAAGAAAAAAAAAATATTTTTTTTCTAATTTTTTATTTTTTAAATAAAGGTGACTGCATTTCACACAAAAGTTAAATTTGCTTCCACTCATTTATACATTCAAACTTTACCAGGATTCAGTAAAGGGTTATTAGATTTTTCATTTTATCCGGGTGTAAAACATGACTCTAGAAATTCAAGGAAACATAAAAAATGCCTTACCCTTTGCACTTCATAATTTAGTTGACTAAATTTACAGTAGATTTCATCAACTAAAATGGGAAATTTCATCAGCTAAAACTAGACTAAAATTAAAACAGTTTAGATGACTAAATTATGACTAAAACTAAAAGATATTTTAGGCAAATGACTGTAACTAAGACTATATTAAAAAATGTTGTCAAAATTAACACTAATCCCAGAAAAATAAGACAGCAACTGGAGTTAGCTTTAGTATTTTTACATTAATGATGCAAAGTTGTGGCCATTTTTTCCTTATACTAACTTAACTTTGACTACCAAACTAGCAAAAAAGTGCATATTAGGCTTTCTCTAGTTTTATATTCCATTTAGTTTGTTTAACATGTCCGCTTGGTGTCATCAAGACTTCTAATTCCCCTCTTTAAATTGCTCGTTCTCCTGCCCACCCCAATTAGACCTACCAGTGTGATGTCAAACCATTGTTCATCTGCATTTTAAGTCCATTGTCTCCAAGTGGAAAGCCAACAGCATGGACATGAGAGGTGCTGTTGACAATATGACAACCAATCAGAACAGACTGGACCCTTGTGGGGGAGAAGCTCTAACAGAGTGTCTATGAAACTTGGTAAAGGGACATTTCTGACTCCAGGGTCAGTCCAGCTCACTCAAACTTCACCTACTAAAAACCGAACCATCTCCAGCACACCACCAGGCCTTCACTTCACCCTGAAGGCCATGGGACAAAAATGAAACATTGGAACGAAGCGGACCTTGTTCTACCACTTTTTCTGTGAAAAACACAAAAAGGCTTAAGATTGTTTCCCGTCTCAAACACAAACCCAGCATGTACTCCCATAAAAAGCAGAAAGGCTCCAAACAAAGGGCACAGCTCTGTCTTTAAAGGCCTGTTTTCCCCGGTGTTTTCTCTGTTCACCCTCAATCACTGCGTCAGCTGACCTCTGTGGCGGCCTCTGATAGGTCAGCTGAGACAGGCCCGTTCTGGGACCGGGTCCAGTTGGCCTCGGGTCCAGCTTTGTAAGTGACAAGGGCCAGAAAAGAGAGAGAGAGGGAGGGAGGGACAGGGAGGAGGAAGAGCAAGGAATGGAGGAAGGATGCATGTGGGATAGGTGGGGGGTAGGGCCGGGCAACAGGGGCCAAAAATCACACCTCTGTGTGTTATTGCTCGGGATGCCCTGATGGAAGCTGTTGCACATGAAGACATTGAACATATCACCTTAATGTATTTTTGTTTTTGTGTTTTTTTCTGGAGACATTAAAGCCATCGCCTAATAGACATCTTACAGACTGGTCTTTAAATGTATCGCCTAGTAGTTATTATACTTGCTGGCCCTTGAATGCATCACCTAATAGTCATTTCAGCTAAATAAAATCAAAGGCATCACTCGATATCTTTCTAAGAGAGGCAATAAACTCAAAGTTCTTCAAGAGTCTCCAATAAAACATTTCATTTTTGGGCACGTAATTACCCTTCCTTTGAAAAATTCCTAGATTTGCATCTGTTTTTGGATCACCAACAAAATCATATCACTTCTTCCTTGTGCTTTGACCAACATTCCCTGAATATGTCATCAAAATCCATTGACATCTGTTTGAGTTGTTAGAAAAAAAGTGGAAAACTGTTCTATTTTGCAATGTTATGCAACGTCTTTTGCTATGACCAGTATTCCCTGATAATATCCTCTGGATCCGATCGTAAGTTTTTTAGTTATCCTGTTAACAAGCCAACAAACAAACAAATGCCCACAAAAATGTAATTATTGTTTTATACAGGGACATTAAATCATCCAAAACCCTTTTTAGAGGGAGACTTTAATGCATAACCTTAAAATCCATCAACAGAGACACTGAACACACCGCTCAAAGTCTTTTTTTTTGACAGGACTTTTTATACATGTCTTCTAAAGTCTTTAACTGGGAAACATTAAATGCATCATCTAGTCATTCAACAGAAGCACATTGAACACATTGCTTGTAGTTGCATTGCCAAGGGACATTGAACACAACATGATATCACATTTTGTTTCTTTGTTAATATAGCAAACTAGTTTTGACTCTGCTGGATTTAAAGCAGATTTCAACACTTTAATTTTTTTCTTAATATAAATAAAACAGTTTGAAGAGGTTACTGTATCCACCTCAAAGGGAGGGGGCAACAGTTCATTCAAACTGATGCATTAACAGAGAGTTCTAATCACAAATTATCAAATTGGTGACTTCAAGCACTAATTCTGATCAGCCAATCATGTCCTTTTAATTAAAATCAGCCAAAAGGGCACCAGTGGCCTGGTGCTGTACTGAGGCTATCATCCTTGTTGAAAGTAGTAAGTTCAATTTTGGCCTTTTGTTCCTACACGTTTTTCCACTTTTTTCTGTCCACAATTTTCGAAGTCAGATGCAGTTCTGATGTCTCTGACGAGGGGAGACAAGCCCCCATAAAATCTTAAATAGAATTTAAAAATGGTCTGCTTTCAGTCAGTCAGATACCTCTACCCTCAGTTTTATGGCGATGGACAGTGTAAAGTATATCAGGACGTTTTTTTTTTTGTGAAAAGAAGTAAATGATATAACCAAACTCATAAAAGTGAGGACAAATCTTGCAAAGGGTAACAAAAATGGAAGCCATAGACACTCAGTACTGGGTCATTTCTCATTTTAAACAGTTAAACACAGCAGAATAACACTGTTTTAATTTACACAAACATTAGTAACATTTCTGTTTAATTACGGTGGAAGTATGTTCTGCCATATTTTCTGAATATTTTGTGTGTCCAATTAAAGAAAATGAAAAGAAATCCCATAGTTTTATAATTTATTGTATCAAAACGAGCAGGAACTTTCTGTCTGAGTAGCACAAATACAACATTTGGAGCAGTTGGAGGGCCTGGCAGGGTCGAGGGTACCTCCCATTTTTTACCAAAAGTTAATGACGTTTTTGTGCAAGCTAGAGCGTACACGAGTCAACCTGCACATTTTGTCAAGTCAAAACAACAAATAACCTGATACTGCATGTTTGGGACCTCTGATTTAGTTCCTGGTATGGACAGGCATCAGTTAATGGTGTAAAAATGGGAAGGTTCCTTTTTGTTGTAATTCTGTCATTTTTGACGATGAAAATCAATCAAAGACGAAGATGTCCTCTCTGAAACAGCAGGTAGATTTTCTTGATTTAAATGTCTAAATGACTGGGCACAACACCTGAAATAGGCCCCTAATCATCCAACATTTGTTTGCTAATGGCTCATGTCTATAAGCTAGGGATGTTCTTTTAGAACAACTCATTTTGTATCAAGTACTGCCAATTGGGTACTCAAATAATGCTCTTAAAATTCCACCTCATTTCAGTGATTCCTTAAAGCACGTCTGATCATCAAAAAAGAGACAATCCCTAAAACTAAGCAGCATTTTGGAGATAATTGGTATCAGTGTAGGTAAAGAAAAAATTAAGCAAAAATTATTGTTATCGTACTGATTAAAATCACTTCATGTTGAACAGACGTGTCAGTGCATTCTTAATATCAGTGACATTTTTATACCTCTGCAAAGGCAGTTATATTTTTGCTGGTGTTGGTCTGCCTGTTAGAAAAATAACTTAAAAAGTTGTCAACAGATTTTTATGAAATTTTAAGGAAATGTTGGTCATGGCACAAGAGAGAAGTGATTCAATTTTAGTAACGACCAGACTACAGATGCGGTTTTAAAGGATTTGTTAACATCCAAGGTTTTCCACATTTTCTTTAATGACTCGATTAACAATGTGGATAATGCCTTGGGGGATGTTTGTGCCCTCAGAGCACTTCTAGTATTTTTATGCCTCACAGTAAACAAATGAAAAAGTAATCCCCTGTGCAGCCTACACAATTCAAAAAGATTAGCACGTGTGGTTCTTACTATCACTAATCCCTTTGAGGAGCATCAGACCTGATATCTAATTATTTAAATGAACACTAAAATATCTCCATGACTACAAATGATATTGTCAGATTATCTATTTAAAAATACTTTGATGCAACGTAAGAATTATCCATATATTTCCCAGCCCTAGCGGGAGGCTGGACATGTCCATGGCTCCCGGGGGGTTCATTGAGTTCACCGTTAGTGCTCGCCCCCCCCTAAAAGAAAACCCCACCCCCACCCTTACCCCACCCGTCCCCCTCCTTCCAAGTGCGAGCACCCTGAGAGTGACAGCACAAAGCCCGCTGTGAGGCAGTGGGAGACAGCCGCGCTGCAGCCCGCCATTCAAACGCGTGGCTTTCCAGCAAAAAGCATGATGAGGCAAAAATAAAAGCCATTTACATGACACTGGCCACTTTCTGCGGCAGCACAATGAAGAGATCCCGGGAGTCTTCGGGTGGCGATGGGCTCTCCCTGGCAGTTTTTTTTTTTTTTCTAAGCCTAATGATGTCTTCCAAATTACCCCGAGGTAACTTGAAAGGTTTCTATTTCAGGAGGTTTGGTACAATGTGTTCAAGCAGAGCAGAGCCTTTGAAAGCGGCTAAATTACTTTGTTTGCCGACTGATTAGTGTGTGTCAGTGTCAACAGGTGGCCACCAAAGACGCCCCCCTCCCCTCTTTTTTTAAGGCGCCTCACGCCTCTTCCTCCTGTAAAGCACGGCTTTACATTCACTCAGAAACCTGTTCAGACCAGCTCTCCACTCAAACACGTCAGCTGGGAGCTCCAGCACTTCACACACACACTTGAGCATCCATCCACACACACACACACACACACACACACACACACCCTTCCCCATGGTAAGCAATAGATCAGGTCTGATCGTCTCAGCACCGAAGCCTGTGGGTGAAGTATCAAGTGCATGGTGAGCACATACTGAAAGCTATCTGAGCAGCATTACATAAAGAGATCAGCTGCACAGCATCGCACCTTCATACCTGCCCCAACAGCCCCGACCTGAGAGGGAGGGAGTCATAATAACAAGCCAAAGACTCATGGGCACTTTATTAGGCACACATGTTCACTTAAAGAGCTATTACACAGATCACATGGCAGATACTCAATGCATTCAGTCATTCAGACATGATCAAGACGACCTGCCGGAGCTCAAACCAAGCATCGGAACGGAGAAGAAAGCCGGTCTATGTGACTTAAAAATGTGGCGTGGTTGTTGGTGCCTGATAGGGCTGTCGCCTCATACATACCATTCAAATATCTGTTTGACTTTGGGGGAAAAATTAGGGATGCACAATAACTGATCTTAGCCGATATCCAATATACCCATGTTTCCAAACTTATCATTGATGATACGGATATTTTTAGCAAGAGTAGGAGGTGTCTCCATCACTAAAACTGACCAATTCTGTAAACAACATAAAATAGTAAAAAAAAAAAAAAAAAAAGGATTAATATATAGAATATAAAATAGAAAATAAAAAATATATAGAACCTTGACACTGGCAGCTCTTCAGTTCTGGCCTGCAGCCTCTTTCTAACTGCATTAGAAGACAACTTCCCAACACCCATCATCTTCATATTCTTAACTACTCATGTCTTGGTTGTAAACCAGCAGGTTCTCACACATGAGCAACAGAAGATGACCCATATGTGGGGAGTTCTCTTTTTATCCGCCACTTTGTTCATACCCAATAAGATAAATATATGAAGTGGGCAATTGGTTTGAATTCCCACTCAGAGACTTTCTCTAAACATTTCTGGACATGCATGACTGGTAGGGGTCCACGGGTTGGGCCAAGAACTAACTGGAGGGATGATTTATCTCATCTGACCTTAAAAGGTCTGTGATCCCTCAGGAGGAGCTGGGAGATACTGCTGGAGAGGGTTGAAATCATTAAAACCTTACCATGCACACAGCAAACTCAGGCTGTCCCACTGATTGAAACTTTGATTACAATAACACGTCTTTTAAATCAATGCAATCTTCATTATTTCAATAAGAAGTAGTTTTCAAAGGTACCAAAGCTTTGGTCTTTTTTTCACTCAGAACTGGAACAAGCTAAAAGAGAAAGAGAGCAGCTTTGGTTTATTCAGACTGACCAGTAATCTGGCAATGATGCCTCTCAGGTTATTTTGGCATCTCATGAAGATGCAAACATCAGGACCAGTGTATTTGTGCAATTAAGACAGTGTGCACAAGAGCTCTGTTGATGTCAGAGGAGAAAGGTCAGAGTGGTTTGAGATGATAGAAAGGCAACAGGAACTCAAATAAGACTCATAACAACCATGGTATGAAGACCATTTCTAAACACAAAACATGTTGAGTCTTTGCAGCATCGAAGTCTTGACACTTTATCCAGATCACTCATCTCTTGTATATTCTGCTTGACACTTAACATTTAAGACATATAGTGGGGAAAATATAGAGGGTTTTAAACATCTGCGAGCCTATGGCAAATGTTTGAATTCCATCACATCTTGGACAAGAACGCAGAACTTTGGTTCTGTTGGTGTTTTCATGATCAAAGATCTATTCTTAATTTGCAGAAATTTCATCAGCACCCTGGTAAACGGCCAGCAATCTTGCACATTTTGGTAATCATGATATTGATGTGATCCACGAATCCCATCTCGTAAAAGATAAAACTAAAGATTTATGTAGCCCAGACAAAACAATCGAGCTGACTGGGTGCAGTTCAACACTTTTCTCAACAATCTGAGAGATGATAACAGCTCTGCACAATGGCAAGTGATTGAAAACCATGCAATACAATGAATCGATAACCAAATGAGTTAATTACACTTTTAAATAACGCTAATAATCCATATTGTATGTATCAATTCATTGTTGCAGCTGTAGGGTGAGCTGTGTTTCCAGCAACTTACAAAGAATGAAGAAGCTCTGGAGGCAAAAGAGTGTCCAAGGAGTACCTAATAAAGTGGCCACTGAGCATTTGAGACAGGCCTCTTTTTCAGATGTTGCCAACATATTTGAGTGATTTAGTATGCAGTAGTTTTTCTGTAATTACTGATCATTAAAAACAATCAATAACCCAACATCAGGTGTTTAGGACTTCTATTTTTATTGACAAGGAATCGATCAGGAATTAGGGATGCACGTTATAATCGGTTTGATATCGATATCGGCCAATATTGAAATTTCCGCAGATATTTACAGCCGATATATTGGCCGCACATATGGGCCATATATCGGCTGGAATATCGGCAAATTACGCAAATGTAGAATATTGATGCACCTTCTCATCACTGCATGGGTGCATTTAAAGATCAAGAGTTTCATTTTTGCAAGAGTTAAATGCTGTTTTTCTTGTTTTACGTCTGTTTCTCGCAAAAATATACTGTGACACTGAAAGAAACAAGTCCATTTTTGCATCCCTATCAGGAATCAATATTATTTGATATCTATTTATACAATTAAGTCTTCTTTATCAAGACAAACAAAAATAGAAGTGCTCAGAGTTCACAAACCTTCATCAAGGTATTTCAAACACTGTCGGGCGAGTTACATTAAAAATGTGGAGTAATGCCCTGTCTCACAGTGTTAACTAATCATTTAAAGAATTCTTGGAACCACATCCAGATCCGGATCAACACCAGAATCGAATCGTATTTTCCTTTTCCCGTGACCAACATTCCTTAAACATTTCATTAAAATCCGTTTTTAATTTTTTGAGTTATCGAGTTCACAATCTAACAAATGCCGGCAAAAACATAACCTTCATGATGGAGGTAAAAATGTGTTGTTTCCTGTTGTTATTCCCCGATGTATCACTTTCATTAAGCAACATTAATGTTATTGATTTATTCTCTGAACTTTTATCTCTTCAACGGTTCACGCTTTTTCAGTTCCTTCTACATCCTCAGAAACAGGAGCTCAGTTAACCCTCAGTGCTGCATCACTTATTTGTTCTGACGTCGCCTTTGAGAAACACATTTTTCTCCACATCCATGGTGTTCCAAACAGTCTGGAGCTGGCCCCGACACGCCTCGCCTGACCCCACAGTGGAAAAGCTGCTCGAGAGAATCAGCAGCCGGGGCACCTGGGTGGGCCGTGGCGGATAAGGAGCTGCTCCAGCGTGTCCCCACCTGCGCCACCAAGTCAGGGGAGAGAAACAGGGGAAGAAGAAGAAGAGGAAGAGGACCGCTCCAGAACTCATTACTCAAATCTGCCGTCGACAAGACCACACGCCGCGGAGGGACAAGGGGGTGCGGCGTGGAGTGTTGGCGGTTCTGACATGAACGGAGGGAGGCGTGCGTGCCAATCGCCGAGGCCATCCCTCAGGCCCGAGAGTCCCAGCACTCCAGGAATTCCACAAAGAGCGAGGAGGGGAGGGAGGGAGAGGATGGAGAGGCAGGTCGCAGGACTTTTGGCCGGAGCCGGTGGGGGGGCTCTGCTGTTGTTCGAGCTTCAAAATGAGGCCATTTTTTAATAAAGCAGCATAAATCATTAATAAGATCAGAAGCCAAACGGAGGCAGCCAGGAGCCAGTGAGGGCTGAAACACACACTTGTGAGTGAATGTGGAAAATGTCTGGAGCATGTCCAGGATGGCCATGAGTGACAGTTCCTCATGAAAGACTTGTGTCCCGAAGTAAACCTGCCAACCCGATCCTCCAGAGGAGCCGGACTGGAGTTAATGACCTCCCATAATGAAGTCTTAATTCTTGGACCACTCACCGCGAGTTCACTGGGTCCGAACGGCTATAGGGGACGATTGAGAATTGCCACCCTAAACTTTTCAACTATGTCTTTAACTTGCTCTCATATAAGGCCGGGAAAGTTAGTAAGATTCTGGATGTTTCATGACGACAGGATCATCTGTTCAGAGTGTTTTCATAAATGTTTAACCCTTTAACGCCTGTTGTATCATATTTGATACATACTTTTATGATACCTCTATCTAATCAATATGACCAACAAATTACTAAAAAAACATCTGAATACAATCAGATACATGATAAAAATGTACTTATATGGATTATCAGTTGCCAAAAACACCTAATGTATCAAATGAGATACATGAAATATATATATGCTAAATTTTATGGAAATTTTGATGTTTTAGGATTTCAGTAGAAAGTGACATAAACACGTCAGCTCCCAAAAATTAGAATTTTCTGGCTATAATTTGTGTTTTTAGGCATTAACGTGTTAATAGTCTTTTTGTTTTACCTATTTTTCAAAGAGATCAGTAAACATGTTTAAAGTATTGATACCTTTTTGACATGGAGGCAACACAAACTGAGGTCCTTGACACCTACAACTTGGCAATCTGTTGGTTCTGAAAGAAAATAGTGTACAGCAAACAAGTCCCAAGTTACTTAAACTCAGAAAACAGTCCAAATTGAGCATTCTGTTGGAATTTCAGCAGCCCTTCTCACAGTGTATTTGCACAAAAGTGTCACAGCAAAGCTCTGCCATCAACGTGCCTCCAGCCTCCACATTAATTCCACGAGGATATTGTGATATTTGTGTCCATTCTTAGAGTGGTATGGGTTTGGGGGAGCTCCCCTGCTGGCTTCTCCCCAACACTGAAACCCTGATACAACCTCCAGGGGTGAAGCAAATAGGGCATCTACTTGACCGCCCTTGTCTGCTTCTACAGTCTTCACAGTGGATATAAAACGCCACAGGGATGCAAATATCAGGACCGCAGGTGGGGTTGGCTTGAACTGTGCAATACTGCCTTCACTGGCAATGCTAGCACCACCAGCCTCTTGCTCTTTTAGCCAATTTATCTCCAAATTTTGGTGGTATTGATTTTTAAAAGAAACCTGTGCAGTGATAAGGTGGAGCTTTATGGTAAACATATGTATTCTGCCAATATAAGTGCTGATGTATGTGTGATATATAAGCTTTAAATGTCTGCGAAAATTGTGATACCGGTCGATGGGATATTAACAGGGCCGCACAAAGAAATGGCTGGGCCCCTGAAAGACCCAGTGATGACCCTTTAAAATGATTTGTGCCTGAGTCCTTTGTCCAACATTAACCCTATTGACCTGGCAGGATAATAATCAAATATGGTCAGTGGATGAGTGCATTTGTCAATGCTTCTACAGTGTCTATTAAGCTTTCCTGAAAACAGATATGCTGTTCAAATTCATATTTCTGATTCATTTTAGACTGTTCAATCAGTGTTGATCCTGTCCCACATAATCAGCTGTATTTTAAATTTTGACTGTGATTGAGTTTGACACCCCTGCTCTAATGGGTTCCCCCTTTTTACCGTCCTGCTTGCTGCCATCCCAACATTTATTCTGGTCTCAAATTCAGGATGGACCATTCTTAATCTTTATGGCCCCCTTATGAGGCTTTCCCCCCTTATGGGCAGCCTTGCATCCCTACTGTCAAGCCAGTATGGACCAAAGTCTCTGAGGAATGTTTCCATGTTTCTAGCACCTTCTTGAATTACGGCAGCAATGCAGAGTTAATTTTGACAGCACTTTTTAATTTAGTTTTGTTTTTATAAGCTACGGTCTAGTTTTCGTCAGGGGAAAAACGGCTGTTGACTGAAACTATGATGAAAATAATTAGTCAACAAAATTAACACTGCAGCAATGAAGGCTAAAGTGGGTACTAGTAGGGAGAACCAGAAAAAGTGGCAGCAAGCATTTTTGTCAGTATGTATGGCCAAAATGCTGTTAATGTAAATATAACACTGTCAATATGGCTGGAATGTCAATAACGTTGACCATCCTTCATCAACATTGTTCGATTTCAAAACAACAATGTCGACCTTTCTTATTCTGCTATCCTGAAAACTTTGTTATCACTCACAGAAAACATCCATACATGATTTCTGGTCCAGGCTGCCCAGCTCTACCCTCACCCTCCCTCCTTCCCTTTGCTTGTGTGACCCGCTCCGCTCCTGTGGATACGGGACACCGAATCCCCCAGCAGGGACCCATGGGAGCATGTCAGGGGAGAAGGGAGATTGGCACGGTCCTCCTCACCTGCCCGCGGCCGCTTGGCAGACCTCAAACCCCAGCACTACGGCAACCAGAGATAAGAACTGGGCCGGCTGACTGTCAAGCACGTAGTTAACCCCGCGCTGAGGGGACATGAGGTGACCTAAGGCACATCAACACCTATACACATCCATCTGCTGGCTCGCTGTTGGCTAAACATATGCCAACCTCGCACCCCCCCTAAACCCGCCTTCTCCTAAACTGTGACAACAACAATTCAGGCTCCCTCATGCTCAGGGGGGACAAGCTCCCCTGGCTTCAGAGCTTTCTGGAGACCTTGCCTCCGAGCCATGCCCCCTGGCTGGCAGCATCCGATCTGAAGGGAGGGAGGGCGTGAGCCAGCTGGCCAGGAGGCAGACGGGGTCTAGGGAGCAGGGACCCGAGCCAGCTCCATGCTACAATGCCACACAAAGGCTCAAAGGTGCGAGGAAGAATAGAACGAGCAGGGGAAAAACAGAAGAAGAAGAAGGAGCAGAGAGAGCCCAGCGAAAAGTTTGGATCCACAAAAACATTCTTTACAACTCTGCAATATGGGCACACACATGCTCTTCAACACAAACACACACACACTGACCATAGACTAAGGCTGGGAAATTAGTGGTGTGCCGATCGATCGGCCACCGATCATGATCGGCCGATTTCCATGAAAAAGTATGTGATTGGCTTATGCCGATCAATGCCTTTCATCCCTGATCACAAAAACTGATCACTGGTGTCTCATACTTTGCAGCTTCCGCCTTGTAGTGGCTCTGTGTGCAGTGCCCCCCCCTTTCCTTCACACTGCGCAGGTGCGCAGCAGCAAACATGTCAGACATGGCAGACATGTCTGCTGCGTGGAATTTCTAAACGGTCTGTTAGAGTGATGTAAAGTTTGCATCCTGCAACACATGCAATGAAAAAAATATCTCGTGGGGGAAGCACGTTAGAAGGCTTAAACAAAACAAATTTAATTCGACATTTAAGGAACAAATGTTTTCGAGGCTCACAGTGGAGAATGAGAAGAGGACAGCCGGAGCAGCAACACTCAGACGGCATTTAACGCACGCTAGGCAACACTCGCCCGTATGAGCATAACAGTCAGACGGCTAAGCAAATAACCCAAAAAATGGTTGAATTCATCGGTTTAGTCAGTGGTGGAAGACAGCAGGTTCTGCCGAATGCTCTCACTTGGAGCCCCGCTACATGCTACCAGGACGTAAATATTTCACAGACGTAGCCCTGCCAGAGCTCCACCAGACAGTGTACTCTCACATCGAACATTAAGCCATGCTGTCAGGTATTTTTAGTAACTTCTGATAGTTGATTTAAATGAAACCTGCATTTGACTATGAAAGTATCCTTTTTTGTTACCTGACATTATTTAATTTAGATAATGCTGTGAGATATATTGCCTTTATTTGACTTTCTGCACTATTCAGCCTGTTGAGAGCCTTAATATTTTCAGTCTGTTTAAGACTGTGTTACTGATGGCAGGTAAATTTAAGTGTTTTACTGTTGTCCTTTTGATTGAATAGTTGGTGCTTTTTGCCTGCTAGGTTTTTGTATTTTTTCTCTTTAAGAAACAAGTAAATCGTGTTTTGTCTAAATTAAGGCGATTTCATGGTTCTTTTTTTCCAGATCAAGTAGTCAGTAGCACTCATCATAACTAAATCGAAAAATTTACAGCCAATCCATGTGATCGGTATCAGTGATTGGCAGTGATCAGCTCTCATGGCTGATTGGTATCGGTGATTGGCAGCATCAAACCTGATCGGACCATCCCTATGGGAAATATGTTTACTTCTTAAGACACACCTTTATACCTATATGAGATATGGGTAAGAGAATATTGTTTGTTTTGATATATACTCCAAAGAGGTTGAAAGGGTTATTTCAGTCGACTATTTCTCCCCTTTGATAACACCAACTGACATTGTGCTTTATATCGCTGGAACGCTGGAAAGCCTGATTAGTCACCTTTACAACAAGGTACAACTTGTGAGGACTGTGTATTCCAGGAATGAGCAGCACAGCAAAATGTGTGGGTAGCACCACAATAAATGTGCCAAAATCTCTTGCAAATGGAAACTGGTGCTCCGGTACACAAAGTGTCAGGATTATTTGGTGCCATTTCCAAACTTAGGACCATGAGACATGAGACAGACCGCGATGTGGGCCTTCAAGGACACCCACCCACAACACCTGAAGAAGACCAGTTCCTCAGTTCAGCTTTCTTCCAGGGAAAAGGGTTGTTGGCGGGTTATAAATTAAAATAAAATTTGTTATAAATTAAAGGGTCTTGATACCTGTTTGGTTCTGCTGCAATAATAAAAAAAGAAGTCCTTGACACCAAATATTTGTTTTGTTGTTTTTAAGTGTCAAAAAATGCAGACAATCTCTCTCTCTATGATCAAATTGCACAAAAACTTTGGGAATATTTAAAAAAGAGGGTTGAACCGACAGGAAAACCCACACTCCTCACCAGATTTTTCACTTTCCAAAAGTCATCAGCATATTTCTGCAATCATGACAGCAGGATTGAGGCACTGGTTAGGATTGTGTAATATGGACTAAAAATCACGTTTAAATATTTTTTGCTGCCTTCTCCAAACCATTGTTGCCCACTTTTCCAACTGTTGCTAACATATTTTATACCATTGTGACAATGTGCAGTGGTTTGCCTGTAAATTTAAATAAAAAACACAATAATTACAAATATTGTGTGTCTAGGACTTCTATTTGTGCTGCCATGATATTAAACCAGAGTCAAATTGTTGGGAAGCAAGAATTTTTCACCAGTTCCAAACACTTTTTCAGATGTTGCTAACATATTTGTGCAATCAGGAAAGTGTGCAGGAGTTTGCCTGCATATGTGATTAAAAAAATAATAATAATAAATTACAGAATGTTAGATGTCTAGGACTTCTGTTTTTGTTGCCATAGTAGTAAAAAGCTGTTGGTGCTAGGGTTTTGTGCCAGTTTCGTCCAACTTTCTTATGTTGCCAACACATTTGTGCAGAGAGTAATCTCTTGCTTTTGGTAATAACCACCAGTCCTAAGAATAGTGGACATTTCAACAATTTTAAGCATGCAGTATCAAGAGTAGGGAGTCTTCATTGCAACTTTGATTTACGACAAAGTTGCTGAATGTGTGTGATGATTTTGACAGTGTTCAGGAGCTTGACTTTCAGCCCATAATTTGGTATTTAAGGGTGCTTTCACACCTAACAAGATTGATTTGAACCAAACGAACTCTGGTTTGCTTTCTGGAAAGTTTGGTTGACTTGGGATGGTGTGGAAAAAAAAAACAAAAAACTCTTGCCTGCCAAAAAAAGAGGGATTTTGGTTCACTTCCCATCAAAACAGTGCATTGGGCGTGAAAACCATCCAAACCAAATGAGGATCAAACAAGGAAATCAAACCAAAAAGCAGGGAATTGTGGCCTGAATTTGGCCGAACACTACAACAGTTTCAGCGACATCAAGCTGGGAGTGGCTGATGTTAGCAGTGCTAGCATCGCCATCCTCCAGTTTTCTTAACTGGTTAAAATCTGCAAATCTGGGGAGGATACAGTTACAGATTGCTTTGGTAAGAAAGCCATTTCCACTCAAAATACTGCTCAAAGCTGCTTTTTCCGGTCATAGAGCAACAACTGGATGGATGGCAGAACGAAGACCACAGCTACAGCCCCAACTAGTGGTGGGAGGCTATATAACTTGACATTTGTCAGGCTTTGGTCGGTATTCTTGGTATTCTTGATTAACTATTTAAGATTCCAGTATCAAGGCAACCATTTGTTATTTCTTCCAAGGAATGAGCATAAAATGTCCTCATGCACCTCATTTCAGCTAAAACACAGCCAGATGCATCCTTCGCTCCATATTTCCCAGCCCTACCCCTGTCCCCCCCTCCTCCACAAACTCAAATATCTCATGCATTATTCTGATTTCTTTTGTTTTCTCTGCTTTATTTCCCGGCGCTAGTTGACATGTCGCGTTCAGCAGGAACACACAGAGCTCTTATAATAATTGCCCCGCCATTGTTCCCCTTGTCATGAGCGCGCTCAGATCATCCCCTGTGGAAGGTGGGAGCCCATTCAGGCTAATTGTAGCGTCAGGGCCAATGGGAAAAACAGGGGCCGGTATGTGTGGTTAAGACGGTCTATTTCTGCCTCTTTAATTGTATGTTTTCTTTAGCAGATTGTGTCAAAGACGTCGTTCTCACAGCGCTAACTGACAATTATTGGATTCTGTCAAGCCCCAATGATTTTAGGTGTGTATGTGTAGGCGGGAGGGGTGTGTGGGAGGGAGAGAGGGGGAGAGCGAGGGGGAGAGAGAGAGGAAAGGGTGTTCTCTTTGGACTTGTGAGAATTAGTTAGATACACATTCTTAGAGGAAGGGATAAATGGCCAATTGAGGGACTTTTGTGTGTATTTAAAAGAGGGCTTTATACATTGGAGTATTGAGTGTGAGCGCCGCTTTAGTGATGAAATTGGATTCAGAGGTTCTTTTATCCCACAGACAACACACATAGGGGTAATTTAAGGACTCTGAGTTTACTTTCTTTCTCATTCTCATCAGAATAGAAATGCAGGATCGTGATGTAATATTACAGAGAACATTAGGAGTGCACGGGGTCCAATTAGGGCTGGAAAACACGGAGCACAAGTTAGATTTCGATGCTGAAGGTGACACAGAAAATAGATCTCCATATGCCTGCCACAATACCAGAATTATAGACTTAGATATTTTCATTTTAGGGTATAGGGCTGAAGGATTTTAGGAAAAGATCTAATTGTGATTTTTCTGGCAGATATTGAGATTTCAATTCGATTCATGATTTATTTAAAATCAGGCTTCATATTCACTATGTTTACAGTACAGACATCAGTAAGGAAATCAATGACCAAAAGCACATAGCACATTATTCATCATCTAATATTGATGATAAATAATCTGTTTTCATTATTTAAGGGATACTCCAACTTCTACTCCTAATCAGAGGCTTTGTGTTGTTGACCTGCTTACCAGCACTTCCGTAGATGCAAATTGGTTGTAAATTTGTAAAACAGTATGTGTACATTGTTGACACAACAGATCCTGGGTCAAATAACAGTTATAACATTATTTTAATATCCTAAAAAGTGGTAGTTTTGGAGGTTTGTGCCTTAAAGAAATCAAACTATAGTGTAGGGGTATCAAAAATGATCTTTAACTTGATGCATCATGATGCAGACCAGGCCTGTGCTCAAAATATCGATACAGGAAAATATCGTCATGCACTGCTTGGAGATTTGTGTATCGATACAGTTTCTGCAGAATCAGCTTCAAATGCTGTGACGGCTGCTGTCAACACACTTTGGCTAACATTATCAACAGCACAGTTCGAAGTCGAAGCCAAACTACACGATGCACATGTTTTATCTTTCAACTTAGGTCTAAAATTTAGTGTCTTGAGTTGAAGAATCATTAAAACCCCGTCTTTGTTCTTTTGTTCTTGTAACAAAAAACAAAACTTGTCTGGAATTTTGTTGAAGGCGTAGTCAGTGTCCACTGTTTACGCATTTTGGTATATGTGCCGTATCGCGGCCTCAGTGTCAGGATACAAATCTCATTGTGAGGTTAATGCAGATGTAGATGAAGCTGCGTCAATGCGGGACAGTCATTTATTACTTGATGTTTCATAAGCTGCAGGAGGCAGAAAATGAAATTTATTTATTTTAGCTACAATACAAAGACATGTTTGCTGCAGTTCATTTCAAAAGCTGTTTCTACTTAATAAAGGAGTTCATATTTATGACTGCTTGTTTCTTTCAATCTAAAAAGTCACCTGGTGCATTAATAGAGAAAATAAAGGATACTACACACTGCGCTGCATCGTGATATTGAATCGAATTGAGTTAAATCGTGACAAAAGTGAAGTTGTACAGCCCTATTAGTGATGAGTCCTAATCGTCCACTATTGGGCATTTCTTCCATTTTCCGCTTTAAAAATTGCAGAAAAACTTCCTCACATTTTCCAAAACAGGGGAGGGCAGCTAGCACCCCGGGGGCCACACGAAGCCCTCTTACTCCCTCAATGAGGCCCTGTAGTAGGGATGGGCATTGATGAGACTGTATTGACGCCAATGCCCTTATTAATTCTGCGTATCGATTCCTGCTGATTCTCAGGGAGGAAAAATGTTGTCAGATGGGTTTTCAGTGGCAACAATGTCAAACACAGGACATTTCTGATATTCAATTTTGACCACTTCTGCCCCGTCTGCCAGGATTTTGGACTTTCAGTTGTAATTTCTGCTGACTGCCTCTGCTGATAGTGTGATGTCTTTGAGTTGCAAAGCATGCAGAATGAAGGCAAAACACTAAAAATACAGATTCCGTGACGGAGTTGTTATCAATTCTCAACTGGAATTGGTTGTTTTTTTCTTTCCCTACCTGACATCATTGCATCACAGCCAGCATTGCGTTGACAATGAGTCATGCTGTGCCTTATGGGAAGAAAGCCAGCAGGCTACGCCACCCATAAAACGATAATTTAATAATGATAATAAATGTCCCATATAGGATCATACAGGTGAGCAGACTTATCAATGTTTGACATGTCTTATGACACAGGTGTAAGCAAAGTGCATTAAAAGACACCAGATAGCATGGTAACTTGTTACAACATAACACCGGTAGAAGTGTCCACACAGAAACTCTAAATGCAGGAAACTAAAGATCAGCTTTAAAAAGGATAAACTCTTCTGCTTGATCGAGCTGGACTAAATTCTCTGAACTAAACCAGTTTGTGAATCAGTCCATGTTGTTGAGTCCTGTGATGATCTGCTTGATATTTAGATATTTGATATACTGCAGATGTTGATATTTTCATGTATGTTGTGCCTGAGCACAGAAAGCACCTCTGCGGGATCAAAACTACTACAGCAGCGTGACGAGTTAACTCGACACCCTATTGTGTTGGTTGTTGAACCACTCCAGGGGTCGACTGGAAGAGAGCTGAGACCACCACTTTCAGGCAAGCTTGGCACGGTTGTTTGTGCCGAAACAGGACTTTTGATGATTTCTAGAAAATTTTAACCAAAGCGAGGAGATCACGGTCTACTTTGCACAAAAAAAGGGAAATAGAGATGAAAATGCATCCCTATTGATTTGAAAATATCAAGGTATGGATTTTGGTTCATATTGTCCACTCCTAATTTGATCTTGTGCCGTCACTGATGTTATAAAATGGTGTCACTGTCTCTACTCCACAATTATATTCACAACATTTGGAAGAAAGGATTTGAACTGGCATTGTTCATTCATTCGAATTAGATGGTGAAAGCACTGGGCGACTGTTTGTGATGATTAGAAATAATTAATCATTTAATATTTGGTGTTTCTACTGAGACTGAGGCATAGTCTATTTTAATATCTAAATCTTAATAAACATATACCACACTGATATATTCAGTGATGTCTTACCCTTAAGTATGTTATCTGAAAATATATCAGTAAATTATAAATACTTCTTATATTGTTACGCTTTGAGTCTAAAAGCCTGATTTTTTAATATTGCTTCATCAGATTGACATAAAAGTCTCCACAGACTGAAATTCCATCCATGATTTGAGGCGATGAAGTCACCTGGACTACCTGTTACACAAAGTCAGAAAGGCAAACAGGTTCATGAGGAGGTCGATGTGGATGTGTCCTAAATTATTCATGATCACCGCAGGTTTCACCAGTGGGCAGAGGGGCCCTGAGGGCCTCAACATACAGTCTTTAGAGTGAGCATCAAATATGAGAAACAGTATCAGTTAGTTAAATGATAAGGATGTGTATTTGGATGTTTGCACACTGGCTTACGGCACAAATAAGTCGTGAATGTTTTAGAAGAAAGAGCAAGGTGACAGTTTCACCCACCCATGCCAACTTATCTGAGCAGTTAAGACACTTCAGAAAAATATCCAGCAACTTTTAAATATTTTCAAGTTTTAGAAAAGTATTTCTCACAATATTGTTTCTGTTTTCTTTATTTTTAAAGAATTTATTTGTTTTAATATAATGTTGATTTATTGGAGCAAATTTGACAGGAAGACTCTTCTCAGCTTTTTTCTGAGTCGTGAATTTAGACTTCCTAGATTGATTTGCTTCCATTAGGAACAACATTGCACAAATAAGTTGCCAACCTCTAGAAAGGAAGCAGAGCAAGAGGAAGAGAGCATTTCAGGAGAATTTTTCACAGTTCATGATATTTATAAGAGCAGAATGGCATTTTCTTTACATTATTTTTGTTTTATTTAAAGTTGGCAACCCATTTGAGCAATTTATACAGTGCTCTCTATCTTTTAGTTAAATATATTTGTACTGTTTTTTAACACCACAGATAGTTCCATGATGGATATTTTATCATTTTGAAACATAACACAAAGAATATAGATCATTTTGACTGGCTGAATATGCTCAAATCTGCCCTAGTTTCACACATAAGCACTGTCAGACAAACTGTTCAAGACAGCAGGAACTAATAAGATTTATTGATATTAATGCCATTAATGATTCAGCTAATCAATACGATTCTCTGATGATTCATTTATCAATTCCAGCTGATTTTCTGTTTGAAAAAAAAAAGTCTTACATGTCAAACATATGACACTCCTGATATTCAGCACCTCACTGCACTGATAAATGCTTCTGCAAGGTTCCACTCACTGAAAGTTGTGCAGTAAAATTCTTTCTGTGGATAATTAAGACACAATTTTGACCAGTTTTTTGTCATTTCTGCCAACTGGCTCTGATAAGAGAGTGACCTTCTTGAGTTGCAAAGCATGTAGAATTTGACAGACAGGAAATGATAAACAAAAATACAAATGATAGCTGTAAGCGATTCTCAGTTGGAATTGGTTTTCAATTCCCATCCCTAGTTGGAAACATCCTTTAAGTCTCTTATCCTACATAAGAGGCAGTACAGACAGTTTTATCAGCACATTATATATCAATATTTATAATTTTAAACTCAAATGGAAGCAGTAAATTTTTACCCAGCATGGAGCAGGTTTAAGCACTTTTTCCAACTAAAGGTTATTTACAGAATACTGAAGGTGATTTGATCCTTTTTGTTTTTCTTTTTTCCAATGCATTTGTTAATTCTGCACAAGAGTTCAATGGAGAACACTATGCCCAATATAAGTCTCAATAAATGCAAACAAATACAAATGCAAAGAAGATAATTCATGGTAATAATAACAGGAAATGAAAAGAAAAAACTGAATTTGTAATGTTCTTACGGGTTTGGTCTTTGGCACTGTTGTTAAAAGGGAAACCATTTTATTGCAGATATTCTGCTGTTTTTTAAAGTTGAAATTGAATTTTGGGGCCACATGAAGTCAGTTGGAGGGCCACATGTGGCTCCCAGGCCACCAATTGTCCAATCCTGCGATAGACCAAATATTGCCAAAAACTGCGAAGAAATATGTGTAATTTTGGCAGATCCTTGATCATCGTGTTTTAGTACAGTTTAGAAACTTTGGAAGAGTTTGTCTCTTTCCTCAAACAGTTGATAGATAAAAGCAACAAATAACCGCATACTGGGTTCAAAACACATGTGTGTCTGTAGTTTCACCCATTCAATCAAATATCGCCACCATATTTTTACACTTTTGACAGTCCTATCTCCCTCTGTCCCTGTTAGGAAAATGACTGACAGTCTTTGCTTTTCTGTCCTCGTTTAACATTTAAGATTATGAATAATGTTGACAATCTCAATATAATAAACTCTTGCCAATGTCTTTGCATAATTGGATAAAGTTTGCCTTCAACATTTGATGACCAAAATCCAAAATGACCTAATATTGTGTGTCTTGTACTTCTGCTCCTCCAAAATATGCAAAAAATTGCCACCATATTTGTGCAACCTTGGCATTTTTCTCCCTGTCATTTCCTTGTTTGGGAAGTTTCTGGCCAAGATCAATTGCCAAGATTACAGACACTGAGCTGGAGTTTGCCCTCAACTTTTGATGATTGAAATCCATAGATAGTCAAATATTGGGTGCCTTGTACTTCTGCCCCTCTGGAGCCACAAATGTTGCCAAAACTTGGCCACATATTTGGGCAATTTCGGCACTGTTCTCTCTGCCTCTTGGTTAAAAACCTAACAGAGGATCATCGTGATTCTGCGATTTTTACAAGACCTAAAAAGCCCTTAAAATACTCCTTTTCAATCATCTTTCTTGCCCCTTGCTAAATGAGGAGAGGGGCCTCATATTCGTCTTTGCCCAGAGCCTCCAAAAGTCCCAAACCACCCCTGCTGTGATCATTACCTGTCTCCGCGAAGCTGATAATCTCCGAGGTCTCCGCCTGGACCTCGTTGTTGTACCCAGCCTGACCCTCAAAGCTGGGGATCTCCACCCTGCCGTCCTCGCGCACCTTCCCCGCGTGCAGCCTCCTCAGCGCCGTCACCATGGCCGCCTTGGGGATGGGGTGCGTGATGTTGGGTCTGTCCCGCATCTGCAGCCGGTTGAGTATGTGCCTCTTCACCGCCTCCACGAAGTCTACGTTCACCCGCTCCGACTGGTCCGGCGTCCGCAGCCCGCAGGACGCGCACGACTCCTGGGGCGAGCTCTGCGAGGGGTCTGTCCCCGTCACACGCGCGCAGAGGACGCACGCCATCAAGCAGGACAAAGCCAGGCTGTATGTGCTCATTTTTAAAGTTAATGTTTCAGTCCAAATCCAAGAGAAGACGATGGTGAAGTCTGAGAGTCACGCTGAGGTAAGCGCTCGAATAAATCCACTTGTGCTCCAAAAACGAGCCACCTCCAGATATCCAAGAGGAGCCGAGGAGATATTCCCAAACATATAAGGCTAATTAACTCCAGTCATTATGCATTCAGCTTCTTATCATCCAAAAATGCTTTTTTCCTCCCTCTCCGAGGGAAATGTTCATCTCTGCGAGGCGCACGTAGGAGTTTGGATTGTTTACGCGCAGCACGTTCAGGTCAGACCACCAAAACAAAGTCTGAATGACCCCCTCCAGTGTCCTCAAGTCCCATTCAAAGTAAAACACGCAGGAGCTTCAGCAAACGCAGCCCCAAAGAGGCTCAAAAACACCGCAAAGAGTCCCGCGTCTTTCGTGCCTGCGCCTTTCTGCCGCTGCGTAACCGTATCCAGAGTGCGCGTCAACAGCTCCGTGCGTCCTGCAAAGATGCTGCACCGCCGCCTCGCAGACTGAGACCCTTTCTGCCTTTCTGCAATCACGACAACAGAACAGGGGCTCCGCACACCCAAAGTTTTTATACACGAGTCCAAACCACGTGGGAAATTCCGCCAACTGGACGCGGGGGATTATTAAGAGTACTACGTCTCCGAGCCACGACGGCACGGAGATGAAACACGGTTTTATTATGGTAACACGCCGGAGAGCCCGGGGTAGGGTTGCATAATTCGGAGCCCAAAGGCGTGTGTTATTCGAGTCAAAGACAGAAACATGAATCTGATCAGATGTCTCTGAGATATCAGGCAGGAGGCGCTCCGAGGGCTTCGCTTGGAGGCGTTTGCTCTGCAGACTCACAGCAGCTGTTTTCAGAGGGATTAAAAAACAACATGAACAAACAAACCAAAGTTTTGTTAAAATTAAATAATATTTTAAAAGAGAAAGGCCAGTTCAAGTCTTTTAAATATGTTTGGCTTTAATATCACAATATTTAAATATCAAAATTAACATTTTTTTTGTAAAATAAGAAAAATTCAGATTAAACTGAATTTAAAAGAAATACAGCTGAACAAATAAATCAAACGTTGAACCAAAGGCGACAGTGGCGAACTGTAAAGTCACTTAACAGATAAATAGCGCCATCTAGCGGCACAAGCCTGTCATTACGCAGGATAGACTGAGAGCTGATGGAAAATGGAGGGAGAGGGTTATTAAAAAGAAACTGATCATTAAAGGGAGTATAACTTCTTTTTCAGACTAAAATCTCTAATCTCCATTTTTATTATTTTATTTCTTATTTGTTAATTTGATCTTTTATTTATTTTTCACGATAGTTCTACTGACCACCTTCAACGCTTGTGAGTGAGCTCTTTCAAATTTAAACCAATTTAAGTAAATAACAAAAAAATACATATATAATAAGTAGGACAATACAGTAATACATATTGATTTTTTATAATCTTCTGAAAAGTAGCAATACTGAAGATAAGAGTTTTTGGCCTGCCAATATTAGTACTATACTCCAGAAGTTATTCAAAGGAGGAAAAAGGTTTAAAAAGTTTTATTATCTTTTATTTTATCTTTATTCAAGCAGGAAAAGAAACTACATAGTACAAACAGCCAAACATATAAATGAAATGCACAACACTGTATATATACATGTATATATATATATATATATATATATATATATATATATATATATATATATATATATACAGATATAGATATAGCTATAGATATATAGATATAAATATATATAGCGCTATATATGTACATGTTGCAGGCATCAAATTCAAAATAATTATAATAAAAAAAAGGGTTTGGATCAGTTTGAACTTTAAATATCTTTTCTTTGTAGAGTCTTCCAATCTGTTGTCCATGGCTTCTCTCACCTCAGTGGGCCCCTCCATGACTCCGGGCCCTGGAGAGCTCCCCCTTAAGGACGGCCCTGTCCTGAGTGATTGCCCACCTGAAGGTAAAACTACCTGTTTTACCTGTTATATCTGTTGTTATACACAGTTGGGGTCATTGATTAAAGACCTTAGAGAACCAAGAAAACACATCACATTTGATGAAGTAAAGCTGAAATGGAAGGTGGCGTCAGCCTGTCTCTACCTGGAGCTTCCATGTACGGAGCCTGAGTCAGTTGAAGGTGGTGATGCAGCGGTAACAAGGGGCCATGCAGCCGATTAACTCTGAATACATGTATGTGATTATGAGTGGGTAAATGTGTCTCTTTGCTGAGCTCTCATCCTGTCATTATGGCACACACCAGGTGCCTCTGAGGTCCAGAGAGAGTCCTGGTGTTAGTCCTCAGGATCAGGTCTGTGTGTGGGAGGTGAATTTAGGTCAACAGGTCAAAGAAAGCTGTCAGCCGGCCTGCAGCGTAAGAACTGATTAGTTTACTCTCCAACGGGGTAAACCAACTAATGGATCAGGCTTACAGGATCCTGTCATGACACTGAAAAAGAAAGTTATTTAGAAATATTCAAACATGATAATGACTAACTCAGACAGCGCAGACCTCCACCAAGCAGCTCAGCTCAGCAGTGGCTTTTGCACAACTCCTGTAAAAGATGCAATGCTGGATCACCAGGTCCAGAATAGAGCCAGGATCCAGACCAAACTCAGCACATACATGGAGGATGTTATCCTGTATGAACACATTGAGTTTTGGGAACATCACTTAATATTTTGATTTTATATGAATTATTGAATGTGGTCAATGGGATTTCCTCTTATAAAGTTCAGTGTTTTTTGTGACATCAATCTGGATCGGATCCGGATGAAATGTACCTTGATGATAGAGACATGGACCCCAAATTATCCTGTCAAATTGGAAGAAAATCGGTTAAAAATGGCAGAGATATAATTTTTAAAAATTCCACCCAATATTGAATTATTAGATTTTTTTGAAATTTTGGGATTTTTTTTTGCATCCAGACAAATTCTAGTCATTTTAAGTTAGGCCATTACCAACATCTCCTGAAAATTTCAGCAAAATCTGTCCTGCAGTTTTTGTGTAATCTTGCTAACAAACAAACATATGCTGGCAAAAACATAATAAAATCTGGGGCAGTGAAATAGATCAGCATGTTAACATGGTCACAGTAAGAGCACTGAAGACACCTCATAAACATACATGTAAAACATATTTATTTTGTGCAACAAACTGAAGGAAGCATACCGACACCTACTGTACAGGAGTGTGAAATAAATGATGATAGATCATTAGAAACGTCTTCTTATGTGACAAACATCATATCTTAAACTTTTAGGGGCAGAAATGTAAATATGACACAAAATTGTTCATAAAGAGCCTTTTTTAAATTAGCTTCACAAACTGTTGTCCCTTTAGGTTCAAGTGTTTGCACAACTTCATAATTTAGGGATGGACAACTTTGGTGACTAAAAAAAGCCACATTCACTGTATCATCAGAGCCACCGTGTCTGATGTTAAAGTGATTCTGACAAACGTGCGAACTCCAATTCCAATGAAGTTGGGACGTTGCGTAGGGCATTAACAAAAAACAGGGAACAATGATGTGCAAATCATTTTGGACCTATATTCAACTGAATACACTACAAAGACAACAAATATGCCATGTTCAAACAGACTTAAGTGTTTTTTTTCTGCAAATATTTACTCATTTTGAACTTAATCCAGCTGGGGCAGGGGCAACAAAATACTGGGGAAGTTGAGGAAAATTGAGGAAAAGGACCATCCAGACTGTTATCAGAGCAAAGTTCAAAAGCCAGCATCTGTGATTAAAAAAAATAATTACAAAATGTGAGAAATAAGTTGGAAAAGCCCATGTAAGAACCTTGACTAATGTCAAGGCAAATGGTGCCACCTACCAATACACATCTGTCATTGCAACACAGGATGGAAGGATGGATCGGTAGACAGATATTTTCTATCTACCTATTTTCTATTTTTTTTGTTATTTTATAAGTATCATCACCATTCACATTAAAATGAAGTGTTTTATAAAATCTACCAGAACGAGAATTTGGTTCTGATTCTGTATATATATATATATATATATATATATATATATATATATATATATATATATATATATATATGTACATATATGAATTAAATTTTATGGGGATTTTGTAACCCAAATGATAAATTTTACTTTTTTTACAAAGAAAAACAAGATTTGTTTTTTTCTTTTCCAAGTGAAGAGTAAGAAAATCGTAAAGCACTTGTGCAAAAATGTCCCCCTGATGGAGACCCCGTGCATCAAGCAAGAACGTGAGAGAATTATATCTACAAAGCGTGTTGTTAAAAGGAAAGAGGATGTAACACTGAGGTAAACATGCCTCTGTCCCAGCTTTTTTGGAACGTGTTGCAGGCATCAAAATCAAAATGAGCAAAAAAACAAAGTTTATCAGTGTGAAGATTAGTATCTTGTCTTCACTGTGTATTCAATTTGATTAAGTTGGAAAAATAATTTTCAAATCATTGTGTTCTGTTTTTTTTTATGCTTTACACAACGTCCCAACTTCATTGGAATTGGTTTGTAAAAATTACCCTTGTTAGAAGTTCAGCATTTCTAGTTTTATTTATTATCAGTTTAATTTATTTACTATCCTGTTGTTCTGATTAACATGTACCTCTCGAATAAATGTTTGTTACTCAGTTCAGCTTAAACACATCAAAATACGACTTTAAGTCCATATCCCCGTCTCAAAGTTTGATACAAGTAAAAAATTAAACTCACATCAGAAGTAACAGCATTTTTATTTGTTAGTTTTTATGTAAACTGCTCAAACATTAAACAAACATTAATACTTATATTTTAATAAAACTATAATTTGTTCTTTCAGGCTGTTAGGATTCAGTCAGAGTCATCTGCCACATGGAGATCGGGGTGTGTGCGCTGCACGGTCGTCCTCCGAGCACCAGCAGCAGATCGGGCAGGTGCTGAGCTATGTCCCCCTCCTCCTGCAGCAGGTCCTCCTCAGGGCAGCTCCACTGTGTCCTGAAGGCTTTATTCTCAAAGCTCAGACAGTTTCCGATCTGCTGCACCTCCTTCAACATCAGACGCTCTTTGCTGTCGTCCATCTCTGAGAGCTGTTTCAGAGCTTTGCTGCTGTAGCACTTCTCTAGGCTGAACGTCTCCAGCTCGATCGCCCCATCAGATCCCAGAAAAGACAGCGGGGCAGGGAAGCATTTGTTCTTAAAAGGTCTTTGTCTCCCGTCCAGCAGTTTGGGTTGGAGTTCTGAGCTGGAGCTGCTGGTGCTGGAGGCGTAGCTGGGGCCGAGCCCGACGCAGCAGTGGTGAATCTTGTCTGGCGGGGTGGAGCCCAGGAGTATGGGGACCTGGGTCCAGCTCTGAGAGGAGAAGTTGTACCTCCACAGGCAGTTCTTTGGGGAGTTCTGGCTCCTTCCACCTCCAAAAAGCAGCATGCTGTCTTTGTAGGCCACAGCCGAGTGTCCCATCAGTCTGGAGGGACCTGACCTGGGGAGAAAACACCCAGAGGTGGGTTCAGCAGGAAGGAACATGAAACAATGTCTATTATGAGCAGAGGATGTTTCCCTTTGTGGCTACTGAGAGTCCAGCTGTGACTCTGATGGGGTCTAACCAAGAAGTGAGAAGAAACAAGATGATGTAGATGCAGTCTGCATACTTTAAAGCTCTTGATGGTTTTAAGAAGAATCTAGAAAAGCACTCAGAGAGTGCAGACCTCCACCAAGCAGCTCAGCTCAGCAGTGGCTTTTGCACAACCCCTGTAAAAGATGCAATGCTGGATTACCAGATCCAGAATAGAGCCAGGATCCAGACCAAACTCAGCACATACATGGAGGTTGTTTTCCTGTATGAACACAACGAGTTTTGGGATCATCACTTAATATTTTGATTTTATATGAATTATTAAATGTGGTCAATGGGATTTCCCCTTATGAAGTTCAATGTTTTTTTGTGACGTCAGTCTGGTTCGAATCTAGATGAAATTTACCCTGATAGAGACATGGACCCCATATTATCCTGTCACATTGGACGCAAATCTGTTAAAAAGTGGCAGAGATATGAATTTTTTAAAATTCTGCCCAGTGTTAACGTATGGGATTTTTTAAAATTTGTGGAATTTTTTTGCATCCAGACGAAGATACATATCTCCAGCAAAATCTAATAGAATAGCATAGTTCTTTATTGTCACATAAACACTCGTTATGCAACAGAATTTGTACAGTAAAACATAGTTTGGCATCCTCTGTGGCAGCATAAAAGAAAAAAGTAAAAATGTTAAAAAAGCCGACTTTTAAATAGAAATAAGATATATACAGATAGGAAAAGGAAATTAAAAGATTTTATATGTACATCATGGCATTTAGAAGAGCTGAAAGTGGCTTGTGCGAATTGTCCAGAAACATACACACAGGGGTGTTGTACACACATTTAAAGTGAAAATTTGCTATGAACACAAAATACAGTAATGTCCAATGATTTGAGGAAGTAAAACAAAAACCATCCTCAGAAAGTCCGGTGGTTTTTGCGTCATCTTGCTAACAAACAACAAACATACGGCAGCAGGAACATAACCTCCTTTGCAGAGGTAATAAGAGGAAGCAAACCTTACAGCAAGAGAGCTAGCTGTCCTGTAGAAGTTCTACCACAGACGTCCTACTACAGCCTGACAGACTCCTAATGTCACCCTGTAGCTGAAAACTGATCCTGACGGTTCAGCAGGTGATGAGACATCCAGGTATGAGCCTGACAGGATCAGGTTACCACAGGGGTGGCTGGGACCTGATGAAGCATTCAAGTGACCTGGCTTGTGTGGATGGCTCAGTAGTCTTAGCACAACTGTCATGTACCATAGGGGTGTATCTGATAGTCTTTATAATACTGATGCTTAATGCTCAGACTTTCTGAAACAGCATTAAGCCACTGAGAGCCCAGCTAACTCTGCAACACCCAGAGTCACATCAGAATCTGGATCGGTTCAGGGGTCCGTGGCCTCCAGTCCGTATTAAAATCTGGTACAAAGTCCAGGGTGATAAAAAGGCTATATTTGCATTTTTTAACACAATAAATATGACATAAGACCCAAGTCTAAATGGTCCTACTGTCCTACTTACAAGTTTTAATCAAGTTTATAAGTGTTATAAACAGCCATTTTATTGAGCCTGGACCTCACGACAACAGTAGATAAAAGGTTGTTAAATAACCAGCCAGACGTGTTTACTCACAGCTTACATGAAGTTTAAATTTGAAAATCAATCTGCTTTAACTTAAAATACAAACCCTGATTCCAGTGAAGTTGGGACGTTGTGTAAACATAAGAACAGAATTCAATGATCTGTAGCTCCTTTTCAACCTTCATTTAATTGAATACACAACAAAGACAAGATATTAATGTTCAAACAGATAAACTTTGTTTTATTGCAAATATTCACTCTTTTTGATTTTGATTCCCGCAACACTTTCCAAAAAAAGTTGGGACAGGGGCATGTTTACCACTTTGTTACATCATCTTTCCTTTTAACACTCAGGTTGCATTTGTAAACTGAGGACAATAACTGTTGAAGCGTTGTAGGTGGAATTCTTTCATATTCTTGCTTGATGAATGACCTCTGTTGCTCAACAGGGTCTCTGTTGTAGTATTTTGGGCTTCATAATGCTCCACATATTTTCAGTGGGAGACAGTTCTGGACTGCAGCAGGTCAGTCTAGTACCTGCACACGTTTAAGAATGTGTCTTGACATTCTCTTGCTGAAATAAGCAGGGACGTCCCTGAAAAAGATGTCTCTTCCATGGCAGCATATTTTGCTCCTAAACCTGTATGAGCCTTTCAGCATCAATGGAGCCTTCAAAGATGTGCAGGTTATCCATGCCACAAGTACTAACACCCCCCACACCATCACAGATGCTGGCTTTTGACCTTTGCTCTGATAACAGTCTGGATGGTCCTTTTCCTCTTTAGCCCGGAGAACACCACGTCCATTATGTCCACAAACATTCTGAAATGTGGACTTAGACCACAGCAGACTTTTCCACTTTGCCTCCGTCTGTCTCAGATGAGCTCGAGCCCAGAGAAGCCGGTGGTGTTTCTGGGTGTTGTTGATATTTGGCTTTGTCTTTGCGTGGTAGAGTTTGACCTTGACCTTGGAGATGTAGAGGTGAACTGTGTTAACTGGCAATAGTTTTCTGAAGTGTTCCGGAGCCCACGTGGTGAAATTCTTTACAGAATGATGCTGCTTTATAATGCAGTGCAGCCTGAGGGATCGAAGGTCACAGGCATTCAATGTTGTTTTTCAGCCTTGTTGCTTACATGCAGAGATTTTTCGAGATTCTCTGAATCTTTTGATGACATAACGGACTGTAGGTGATGAAATCCTTAAAATCTTTGCAATTCTACCTTAAGAAATGTTCTTAATCTGTTGGAATATTTTCTTATGCTGTTCACAAAGTGTTACACCTCGCTCCATCCTTGCTTGTGACCAACCGAGCCTTTCCTTTTATACCAAATCATGACACTCACCTGTTTCTAATTAACCTGTTCACCTGTTGAATGTTCCAAACAGGTGTTTTTGAGCATTCTTTATCTTTCCCAGTCTTTTGTTGCCCCTGTCCCAGCTTTACTGGACCATGCTGCAGGCCTCAAATTCAAAATGAGTGAATATTTGCAAAAAAACAACAAAGTTTATCTGTTTGAACATTAAATATGTTGTCTTTGTGATGTATTTAATTTAAAATAGTTTGAAAATTATTCACAAATGATTAAATTCTGTTCCTATTTACGTTTTACACAATGTCCCAACTTTATTGGAATTGAGGTTTGTAATGGAAGAAAGATGGACAAGAACATTTTCAGTTGCAGTTTTGAACATCATGGTGAAATGATATGAATAAAGGAATCATTTACTTTGATGCAAACTCAGAAAATATAAAAAAACCTCAGTTTAGGACCCATTATGAAGATATTTAATAGGATTTCTCTCACATGGGAACAAATGTCCTCAGATTTAAGAGTTATTCTAATGGTTCAGGACTTTTCTTCTCATTTTGGACTCCACAGAGGTCCTTCAGGATGACCTTCTCAGCCCTGGAGAGCCTTGTTAGTTTTAAAATGTTAACACTGTATTAAGCTGTTGAGCCAACCCAACACCTGAAGGGCAGTAAGAGATGAAACCAGGACTCACTTGTTCCTGAGTGAACTCCACGTGTGGTTGGTTGAGTCCCACTTCCAGAAGTCCCTCTGCTCCCGTAAACCTTTCAGACCTCCAAACAGGTACATACAGCTCTGGTGGACCATGGCGGAGTGACTGTGCCTGGGTCCTGGTCCTATTGGGCCCTCTTTGGATCCACTGAGCAGGGACCATACCGTGGTATCTGTGATGCATACAGTATGTACAAAAAATGGCAGGAATGTTCCAAATCACTCAGAGAAAGCTTTGTTTTCGAAAATGCACACCTACATGTGGACATTGCCTTGGACTCTTCATGACCAAGTAGACATGTTCAGATGTAGTTTGGATTTAAATGTGAGGCTCTAGTAGGTTTGTAGACATGTAAACTCATGAATATGATTAGTTATTAACTCACCAAAATCCAGCCTCCAAAACTCCTGTGAGGATCCTTTAATGTCTACAAACCCTCCGTAGACCAGCATGTCCGAGCCCAGAACCACAGCACTGTGTCCTTTTCTGTTTGAGGGCATCTGAGTCTAAAAACAGAGACAGTGATAGGAAAAAACTCTTCAGAGATCACAGGCACCTTACTAAAAAGCCTTACAATCATACCATCCACACCTTTAACCACCCTGCCCTTTTGTTTATTATAATTTAAAGTTCTTTATGTTTCTCTCGTGTCTTTTCTTTAGGTTTCCATCGAGGCTGCAGGATCTCAGATCTCCTGTCAGGACTGATGCGGGCTTTGACGGGACGTTAACACCAGACCCTGAACCTGAAGGCATCGTGATGCGTTCAAGTCAAGCAGGTGCTGAGAAGTTTTCGACTCACATGCTGTGAGGACTTCACTCAATTTGCCACGTTTGACTTCCTCTGTTCAGGAATATGAAATCTAAAGCCTGCTGACAAAGCTGTTTTGGTCATTTTTGTGATTCATTCTGTGGTTTCTGTAAAATTAAAACTCTTAATCTCATACGTTTGCCCTGAATTCACTCAAGTATTATACAGTTAGGAATTTAAATTGATTTTAAAACGCTTCTGTGAAACCTGTCTGGACCTTTGATTTGCATTAAATCAGTCACATGAATGTTCTCGGTCTATGTTTAACCATGAAGGAGCAGTAAAAACCAGGAGTGCGACTTAAACAAATATATACAGGTCATTTTGGCGTCCCAGGGATGGTTGGTCACCTCTCATGTGGTACACAATCTCTAGCTCTTACAGTCACATGTCAATAAGAGTTGCTGAGTCTCAACTGAAATTTGTTTATATGGCACTTTTTATACATACAAATGCAGCCTGAAGTGCTTACAAAGGAACGACAGACAGAAAATAAAAACAGAGATTAACTGTTGTAGACTGAAACAGGCAGGAAGGAAATAAACAAATATCAATAGATGAAAATATACAATAAAATAGGTTAAAAAAAAATTAACATGGTTTAATAACAAAATAAAATCTGCAAAGTTGTGATAAAACACTTAAAAACTTTTTTAAACCAAAGATGACTGTTGAATAAACACAGAAATAAAACTAATAACTAATCCTACTGAATCAAACCAAGTTAAAAGCCAGATTAAAAAGACCCAGAGAGCTTGAAATTTTCAGGTCCAGGGTTTAGGAGCATAATAAGAGGAAGCTCTCTCTGGGGTGCTTGTGTGGAAAACATGTTGGAGGGAGATGGTGTAGAGCTTTTAAAACAATTTTAAAAAACTTGAAATCAATTCTGTAAGAAACAGGGAGCCAGTGGAGGGATTTCAAAAGAGGGATTATGTGATCATAATTATTTTTTCAAGTTAAAACTGTGGCAGCAGTGTTCTGGATTAGTTGTAATTAATATTAGAGACTTGGGAGCCCTGACCAACACGATCCGAACCAGCAACCTTCTCACTGTGAGGCACGCACACTACCTGCTGCACCATTGTTCACGTCAGTCAACCATCTCCAAAAAAATCCTAACTCATAATTTTACTGTCCTGTCATTTATTTGTGATCATTTAAATTACCAACTACAAACTTTAAATGAAATACCAGTAGAGTTTTTAAAAAGCATTGTGTAATAGTTCAAAAATCAGAATCTTAACCTTAACAGCTGAATATCAAACCTGACAAATGTTTTCATGTTGAGCCTCTAAATTACTAAAATGACAGGAGATCGTTACCTTTGGTGAGCTTGTCTTTCCTTGGATGTGAACCCATTTCTGCTTCTCTGAAACACAAACAACAGAAAAGTTACTAACAAATATATCTGCAGTTTTGTGCTGTTTATTTGCATTGTGCAAGACAAGTCCTGGAGAGTGTGTGAACATTTTATTTTAATAAAGAATATTCATCAAGTTTGGAAATAAGCAATGCTGCTGTAAAGTGACCTTGTGCGGTATTAGATAAATAAGTTAATCACTGCTGCCAAGGTGAGAGGTAAATAAAAGAATCATATACTTATAAAACATTCAATTAATCATCCTTCCCCTCAGTCAAAGTTCAGTTGCAGTTTAATCACCCTGTAAAGACATGGCTACAAACCAGCTAAATAAACACAAACTTAAATACAGAAGTTTTCTTTTCTGTCTTTAAACAGATGAGAGCATGTCTGTTTTCTTTCATAGTTTACTGAAAACATTCATCTTTGATATCTGACAATTTCTTCAACAACATCATTGTTTCAATATGCTGTTGGTTAAAATATAATGTTAGGTAATACGTGGGAAAATAAGTAGCAGGTAAATTCTTAAAAACCACCAGCCACAGTCTGGGGCTGCTGCAGAAGCTCACTTCCGACCCTGCTGTAGATTCAGTTGTTAAAAGTAGGTCGGCCTCCTTCTAATGATTTTCAGATTTAACACAAACTTGATAAACTACAATGAAGCGAGTGAATGTAAAGAATACCACAGACAGGCTGGACCAGGGTAAAACAGGAACTAACGCGCTGGGGTATTTTTAGAGCTGGAGACGTCCTTTCTGTTTCTGCCAGACTATTTATTCAGATTTCTGTTCCTGATATTCAAGCTTTTACTTTATGATACACTTTAGGTAACAATCTGGACAGTCCAGTTAAAAAAAACAAACAAAAAACACTACAACAGTGTGCAGGTAAATAGGGTAGAAAAGGTCTCACGGTTGGCTGGACTGCAGCTCTGAGTGTTTTCACACGAACATGAGCCTGAACGACGTGTAGGAACACGATTTGTTTGTCAAATCAGAGCCTTCACTGACAAAAGCTGAGGTTATGAAACTCACCGATGTCAAACGCCCAGAGTGAACATCTCCATTTGGAGTATGCAGAATCAAGCATGCCCCCGAACACGTACAGGAAGCCCTGAAAGAGACCAAGCTGGTGAGAAGATCCAAAGGAAAGTGGCAGCCAAAGTGAGAGGTTTGTGTGGTGAGGTCATGAGATTCTGAAACTGCAGAAGTCTCAAACTGTGAGGTCCAAATTCTGTGCAGGAAAGATGTTTTTTTTTTTTAAAGCTGTGAGATCTGTGAACCGAAACAGTTTTTGCATCAGTCCATGTTGTTGATGGTTGTCTGGTTGCTTTAATCCAGTTATTGCTACTGCAGCTGCTTATACTACAGCGGTGTAATGAGTTAATTCGTCACCCTGTTTGTGCTGGTTGCTGGATCAATTGTGTTCTCACTGACAACAAACCACTCCAGGGGTCGGGATGGGAATCAAAAACCAATTCCAGTTAAGAATTGATGACAACTTTCTTGAATAATCAATATCATCAGTCTTTTTACTTATCAAGTCCACTTTGTTCTGCATGCCCTCTAAATGAAGGACCTCAGCAGGAACGGCAACAAAGAAGTCAAAAATCATTGCAGATTCAGTCAAAAATGTGTCTTATTTATGGACAAAAAGACGCTAACTGCACCAGAGTGACATTACTGCAACTGAAAACCTGCGTAGGCCAACTCTTTTTCATGCAGGAAAATCAACAGGAACAGGAATAAGCAGAAACGTTAATGGCTAAATATGTTGTATGAGCTCAAGTCCATCTCCCATTTCCCTTATTCAAGGAGCACCCTCAGTCACAGAGTATGTGACCTTTAATATCCAGAGAGAACCCTGTTACCTTCCACTATCGTCAAGAACGGGCCAAAACAAACTTAATTGTCAGCCTAAGCTAGTGAGTCTGGAGGCCTCTTTTGCCTCCAGTTAAGCCCCGCCCACTAAAAATATCACTCTGTTTACAACATTATGAGGGTCTATTGGGAGGATGTGAGGCTCCAAGATGCAGCCTTGATTGTGGTTAATAAAAACAACAGGGTCCAAAATCATACGTCTGTATCCATAATAGATTATCTGACCTCAACATAAACACAGCTTCACATGACTGTAAGCAGAGCATCTTCATTCTAAACATGCAAACAAAAACAGCATTGACATAAGTCTGATGAGTTTTTACCTCATGAGCCACCATAGAATGTTCCTCCAGCTCTTCAGGAGCAGCCTCACCGGTGCAGTTCAACTCCGTCCACTCGTTGCAAACTGTGATTCAACACATGCGTAAAAAAACATTATGTCAGTATCATTTGATAATCTTTAATTCCACCATCTTTCAAACATTTGTATTTAGTGGCAAAAAAATCCATCAACATTTAAGAGTGAGTGGTTCAAGAGGTCGCTAAAACTAAACGTTCTTGGTCCTTACCCACGTTGTACCTCCAGAAGTCCCTCAGACAGCTGTTCTCTCTTCCTCCCAGGATGTAGACATGTCCGTTGTAGCTGCAGCAGGCGTGTTTGTAGCGGTCACATGGGCTCGGTCTGCTCTGGGGGAGCTGAGTCCACAAACAGGGACTGCTTTGACTCATCACTGACATCTTACGCACTCAACGACCATTTTCTGTGAGAAGAAACATCAGAGCATTGATTAAAGCGACCAGACATTGTTTGAAACATGAAAACGTCTCCAAACACCATGAGCTGCTGTAGGACGTAAGCCTGTGTGGCTCTGACTACGACCAGGTGGATTTGACAGGTGGGTTTGTGGGCTATTATTCTAATGCTTTGACTCTGGAATTTTGTCCACCACCATCTAACCTCTCACTGTGCAGCAGTTATTTGTTATAAATTTTTATTTTATT
Source organism: Cetoscarus ocellatus (assembly GCA_037902135.1). Classification (NCBI taxonomy): domain Eukaryota; kingdom Metazoa; phylum Chordata; class Actinopteri; order Labriformes; family Labridae; genus Cetoscarus; species Cetoscarus ocellatus. The sequence goes on along the minus strand of JBAMNC010000695.1, from coordinate 16,284 downwards.
GTTATTCTGATTTAGGATAGTTAGGGACGTGATTGACATGGCTACAAGCCTGTGCCAAGTCACTATGTCAACTCAGCCTCCCTGTCTGTCAGTAGGTTGATCCAAAGTTAGGTTGAGAAAGTGTTCACGGTACAGCTGCATCCATTAATTGTCTAAATCAGTGTACCAAAGCCTCTTTGGTTATCAAACAGATGATGCCACATGGCTTAGTTTTACTTTAAATTATTTACAACTGCAAGGGACTTCAGGCACTCTCTAAACTGGATTGTGGTACCATGACCTTAGAAATGATTTCATGCATCTTCTGCCAATTTAGGGCAAAAGTCCACCTCTATATCTTTAGCTCGAGGCTAAATGTTGGTACCACATTCTTTTACTCTAATCGTTGGGTTTATTACTTTAGTACAGCTCTCTCTCTCAGTAGATCCAAAATTTTAGGCTTAAATCCAGCATGTAGACCTCCAAACCACCTCCAGAGAAAAAAAAATGTTTCTACTACATCAACATGTATATAATATTAAAATATGTCATACAGACAAAGCTTGATCCCTCATGATGTTGGAGCTCTGAAGGCAATAACAGGAGGCTTATGCTATCCTTCCACATTATGACGAAAATCCTGCTATGTCCTTCTACAGCAGGGGTCACCAACCTGTAGGTCTACTGGTAGATCTGTGAGACATTTGAAGTAGATCTTTAAACCAAGATGTACATTACTCTAACACATTTGACTCAGTGGTGCACATGTCCATGGGGTGTATGTTGAAGCTGCTTTGCAAGGTAAACTAGGTCTTACTGACATCCCTTTACCACTCCAGCTTTTCATATGAGAGAAATAGTTGAGTTAATGAGTTTTGTTTAGTAATTTGATGCCCATGTTGGTGAATCAGCTTTGACAGATGAAAGATTGCATCTACTGGCTTGGACAGAATCAAACGCTGTCCAGTGAAAGTTTTTTTTCATGGCTGGTAATTCTACCTTCTCCTGCCAGTGCAGTAACACACCAGCAAATCAAGGGGACTTAAACAGTTGCTATCAACCAAAACAACAGATTAAAGTCAGTCTTTATGGCTGCGGTTGAGGAGAGCGTGGCTCCTCTGGTTGCTTGGCAGGGACTGAGGCTAACAGAGCGTCTGACTGCTGCCATGGACTCTGGTGTCAGGAGGGAACCAGACTCTCAGGGGAGAACATCTCGCTGCGAGGACTTCATCACTGCAGCTACATTTAGAATTTAGTCCGTCACATGACAAATGAGTTTACAACATTTTAAGACTGTTTGGAGAGTGCTTCAAGAGCACAAGCCCCTGCCAAGGCACTTCTAACACAGTCAGGGAATTTATTTTAAAGAACGTGGGAAACTGCCCTATCCCACACTGTTACCAAATCCTTAAAGAAATTCCTGGATCTGGATTCAGATCACCACCAAAATGTAATCATTTCCTCCTTGTGCCATGACCAACATTCACCAACATGTAATTGGGATTCAGACTTAATTGCTCAGAACTGGTTTGTACAATACCAGAACTATAAATTTCAATTCAAAACCAGTAAAAAAATTAAATATTCAATACCTGTTTTGATACCACGGCAAATAAAACAAGGAATGCAATAACAAATAGTCCTTAAAACTTTTTTTCTCTTTTTTCATTGATAATCTACAATTCAAAAAATGCAGGTCCAGGTGCATTAACTGAATGTTTGACAACAGAGTAGCATGTTGCCTTGTTTTGTTCTTTAGTCATCATTAATACTGGACTGTTGTTACTGCCAATTTTTTGTGTTCAATTACAGAAAAAAATTACAAAAACAATAATGAATTAAGGAATTTTAAAACAAACAAACAAAAAATACTCACCTTTGTAGATAAGAAAACCACTATCTGTACTGTGATTTAACTCTTTGCCGCCCTGGGTTACAAAAAAATGAAGTCTAGATCTGTTTGTAAGCTTTGACATTTTTGTAACTATAAAATAAAAATTTCATGGTTTGCTGGTTTGTATTGTTTTGAAAATTACGGTATTGAAAATGTATTGAAGTTTTGTTTGTTTGTCACAGATTTCTGCCGATTTATTATCCTGTTATTTTTTTGCCTTTGGTAAAATTAAACAGATGCTCTGAACTCAACATTATCAAACAGGCGCGCATGTTGAATATTTTGAGTATGAGACAGGGCAGTTTTCTACATTTTTGCCAATAACTCAATAACTCCTCAACAGATTTTGTTGGAATTTAGGGGAATGTTGGGCATGGAACAAGGAAGAAGTGCTTAGATTTGGTGATGATCCGAATCTGGATGTGGATCCAGGACTTGCTAACATTTTGAGATACGATAGTTGTTCACATTTTTTGCCAATAACTCGCCAACAACGTTGGAAATGCCTTGAAGGACGTTTGAGCTATTAGAGGACTTGGAGTTAGACATACAGTATAAAGGACCCTGAAACAGGAAATAAAGTATATTTGTGCTGCAGGGACCATAGTTCATGGAAATAACAAGGATTAGAAACTGTAAATTAATCCACATGATATTGTTGATTCTTAATTCTATTATTAAAAAAACACTAGTGCTTAAGAAAATACCAATACCTGATATATCCTTATATTTCATGCCGCAATACTGTATCAATATTTTTAGTGTGATGTTGTAATATTTTATTACTTAAAAATCGATAGAAATTTTGCAACAGTTGTTTTGTCTTTTAGAACAGTCTGTGGGTATTAGTTGGCAGAAGACATTCAGTCATTTGCTTCCTCTCTCTGTTACACTGTTGATAATTTATTATTATTATTATATCTGCCCCCTGGACAGATAATAAAGTGTAAAAATGTTGCAGGGACCATGTTTTAGATAAATAACACTGATTATGAACTGGATCTGGGAGCACAGTGACGCAGCAAGTAGAGCACATGCCTAACAGCAGGAAGGTTCAATCCCCGTGTGGGTCAGGGCCTTTCTGTGTGGAGTCTGCATGTTCTTCCCGTGCATGAGTGGGTTATCTCCGGGCTCTCTGGCTTCCTCCCACAGACCAAAAACATGCATTAAGTTGACTGGTGACTCTAAATACCCCCTTGGTATGAGCGTGAATGGCTGTGTCTCTATTACCATCTTCACATGAGAGCTTTGATTCCCCTTTAATTCCGAATAAAACTTAAATCCTCTTTAAAAAGATTAAAAAAAAGACCATGTTAACACCTTATTCCCAATGAAAATGATAATTTCAAAAAAAACTTAATTCCGACGTAAGCGGCTGGTTTATTCTGATTTTAAATCTGAATTAAATTATTCCTTGTTCATTCCGCTTTAAATTAATTCCGGTCGTTCTGTGCATGCTCGTTCCCTTGTTCTGTCACGTTGATGCATAGAATGCTGACAGGAACAGGAAGGCCACCCAAAGTAAGCATTGGACTCAAACCGAGACAATTTATTTAATTAGAGCCTTAGAAGATTTGGAAATAATGAAAGAGTGGATGGACGTAAGCATAAAAATGCGGACCTTTTTTAAGTTCTAGTGTCCAAGTTGGACGAGGTTTCCCTGACAGAGACACCAGAGACTCTGAACTGGAGTTTTTCTTCTGGAAGGCATACATACGTCACTACATCACAGCCGCCCCCTGTCCAATCAGAACCATTCCCAACCCCCAGGCCTTGAATAAAGGCAAATGTACATGTTTTCCATATAAACCTCAATTCAAAATTACTATTTCCATGTAAACACGAAGGAGAATACTTTAATTCCGAATTATTTGATTCTGAATACTTAATTCCAAAATTAATAAACATCATGTAACCATGGCCTATGTGGCCTGTGATTGGTTGGCAACAAGTTTGAAGGATGGATAAACTGGATTTTTTTGTGCATTTAATACAGCAGGCTAGACCACTGAGTGGAAAAATCACTAAGTATCACCCGGTTTTCTTGTATTGTCACGCATGTACCATATCACAAGATTCTTGCCAACACAAACCCTGATTACTTAAGTTTGAAGTGAGTGTGTAGCTCTTATTTGGACCATCATATTGGTAATAACTAGGCATGGGTGGTTCATAAATGATGTCAAAATGCTAACTGGATGGTTCTTGTTTAGAAATGTTTAAAATCATGTGGAGTCTTGTTGTAGCCTCCCAAAGTAAAACTCAGATTTTAGACAAACACCAGGCCGTGGTTTTATGAAACAAATCCACTGCTGAGTTTGATTGATGAGGAACTGACTCAAGAAATGGAAATATTCCCTCAGGGAAAAGGGTGACTCACTCACTCAGACTTTTACAATATTTATGAAGCAACAGTGTCATGTGAGGAGCGTAGTTTTTACTCATTGTCTTCAGCAGTACTTTTCCACGCTGTGATATCAATGAACGAGGGAGCTCCCATAGCGATTCCACACTGTCAGACTGTCCAGGATCTGCTCTCTCTGTGATCAGAGATGGACACAGGCCTCATTTCAGCTTCTTATCAACGCATGAGCAAACAGACCCAGGGTCACAGCATTGTTTCTGCACACACCTCGCTCTGCCCTGTTCAAACAGCTGAGTGTTGGTTATATTAAGCAATCTGAGTCTGTTTGTGTTTGCAATGTGCTTAGTTAAAGATCGGCCCTGCTGGAATTCATCACTGAGAATAATACTGGAGTTAGGAGGGGGCAACAGAGCACAAGTTTATTACAAATTTACTTTTATTAATCACTGTTTAAGCCTTTATATTCTACAAATGTAACAATAAAGGATTGATTTTATCAATGAATGTGAAAAATTGATGTGAATAATCAATGGTTCCTTTAAAAATATATATTTAACACACCACAAAAATGTCCTTCATAGTTTAAAAAGTGTTTTAGATTTGTTAGTTATTTGAACCTATCGCAGTTACATCTGGGGTCGGAAATTAACTTTTCCTCTCATGGGTCAAATTTATATTATATATATTTTTAGTACATTTAATTGAGTTATGGCAATATGTTCTGAACACTTGACATTTTCTTATCAGAAAATCAAAAAAATGCAAAGAAATAAGAATTAACTTGCATCTGTTTGATATGGTATACAGTGCCTGGCCAGTTTTCAAAAGTACAATCATAAAAAAAAAATATATATATGTATATTTAGTTTGCTTTGCAACAACAAGGGTTTCTCTTAATTTGGCTTTAAAAATGTTGAACATGTTACAAACCCCAATTCCAATGAAGTTATATTTAATTTTTAAATTCATAAAAGTATTGAAAAATATTTAAACTGAACATAATCAGTTCTGAGTCATTTAAAAAGTGATTTAAGTATTTCGTGGAGAGTATTTATGCATGAAATTGTGTCTTCTCTCTGTCATTGCTTGTTACAAAAATGGAGAATAGCGTTAGTTCTGGCAAAACACCAAGTCACGATTGCTATTATGCGAGATTGCCATTGTTAGCTAATCCAAAGCTAGCCCACCACTGCTGACAGCCAGCTGATTGCCTCCAAGCTGATTGCCTAAACGCACTCAGACCGCCTTATTTAAGCTGCTCTAGTCTGCCTACTCTTCACTGCTCCTGATGTGAGCAGCTTTGCAACCCTCCTCTACCCCAGCTCCTCCTTTATGCCATTTTCTGACTTAATCAATGTCCTGCTGTCACTGATGCTTGCTCTGGGAGTTGTCTTCTCTCCCTGCCTCGTGCTTTCCTTGTAGGTGAAAGGAGGCAGGCAGGTATGTGTGCTCTGTTCCTGCTCATGGCTTACACAATCAGCATGTGGAAAGGCAGGGAGAGCATTCATCTGAGCCATACAGCCAAACTCAAAAACCTTAAATAAATCTAATATGAACAGCTAGCAGCAAATACAAAATTACAAAACACATCAAGAAGTTAAACAGCACAAGTATTCACAGCAATTTAAGATGTACAGTGACCTTTCAGGAAAAAAAACCGCTTTATTTCTCTGTCACCATGTTCTTCAATGAATCCAATTTTTGCTCTTTTTGGTTGTTTGGTTGTGCAATGCCTACACTGTGCATTGTGAGAAAAGGCAGTCCTCACCAGATCTGTAGGAGCGTAAGATGCTGTTGAGAACAACAAATTAGAGGAGTGATGCAGGTAACCTGGAGAGCTGATAAAAATAAGTTTGCAGAGGTATGATGGTAATTTACCAAGTATTGCTTGGTAGATAAAAATGTACTTAAGAAATTCCTGGAGCCGCATCCAGATTCAGATCACCACCAAAATGTAATCATGTCTTCCTTGTGCTATATTCAACATTCACTGGAAATAATGAAAATCTGTTGAGAAATTCTTGGGTTATTATCCCAATTATTATCCACCAAATATATTATCCACCAAAAACGTATCACTTCTGCTGTGTGCCATGACCAACATTTCCTAAAAATGACATCAAAATCAGTTAAGAATTTATTGAGTTATTAGCAAAAATGTGGTAAAATTTCTGTGTCTTGCAATGTTAACACATCCTAAAAACTTCCCTGAATCCACATCCAAATTCGGATCGCCACCAAAATTAAATCACCTTTTCCATGTGAAATTGCCATCATTCTCTGAAAATTTCATCAAAATATGCTGAGAACTTATCAGGTTATTTGCGAAAATGTAGGAAAGCTGCTCTATCTCAAAATGTTGAAAAATCCTTTAAAAAAAATTCTTAGATCCACATCCAGATTCAGATTACCACCAAAATTCAATCACTTGTATCATGTGCTTTGCCCAAAATTCACTGAAGATGTCATTAAAATCTGTTGAGAACTTATGGAGTTATCACCAAACAAGAGAAAAAACTGCCCTATCTAGAAATATTAACAAATCCTTGAAAAAATTCCTAGGTCCACTATCGGATTCTGATCACCACCAAAATTTAATCATTTCTTCATTGTGCCATGACCAGCATTTTCTGAAGACTTCATAAAATCTGCTGAGAACTTTTTGAGTTATTATCCAAATTGTGGTAAAACTGCTCAACCTTCCAATGTTGATAATCCTTTAAAAACTTCCCTGATCATCATCCATATTTGGATCACCACCAAAATCTCATCACTTCTCCCTTGTACCATGACCAACATTCCCTGAAAATTTCATCAAAATCCATTCTGAAGTTTTTGAGTTATCTAGCTACAAGCAAACATACAAATGTTGGCAAAAACACAACCACCTTGTTGGAAGTAATAATAGTAATAATCATGAATAAAATGCTGAAGTAGACTTGTTATTTCTTGTAACGATAGTTTTTAAAGTAGAGCGTATTCTTACTCCATTCTGACCACATCTTCAGCCCTCTCTGCAGCACTATATGAAACAAACGCGACGCTGATAAAACAAGCACTAAATAAAGAGGCCAATAAACCCACTCATGCCTTGACGAGCTGCTGATAAACTCCAATAAATTACATAATCTGCCATTAGGCCTTAGCTGCCACTGCAATTCACGACTCACTGACTGCCACCTTTAATAGACAAAGGCTGCACAGGTAAGTACAACAACTCTGACGCTACCTTTCCAGCTCCTTGTGCCCCCAAAATGTGACAAGACTGATGGGCAGCCACGACATCCCCTCAAACTTTGGATATTTTGACTGCAGGGACTATAGGTCCGACATTTAGTTCTAGGGTAGAAAATTTACTGCCTAAAAGGCCCTTCTCATGGGACAGTGCTTCCAATGGCTCCAGAACATTTGGGGGGCTGCTGAGAAATCACAGACAGGGCATTAAAACAGAAGAAGACAATAGAAGACCACTACGGAATGGACGAATGATTGCAGAACTAACATTGTTTGGCAGTATTTTGATCTAAAAATAGGAGATTAAGTTGTTTGTCAGGTTATATTTTAATCACTCGATCAAAAAAACTGTGAATAACCACATTCAAAACTGATAATGGATGCTATACTGAAAGGTGCACCAAAGACTAATGGTGCTAACACTGCTAACATTAGCAACACTCCACTCTGCCAACCAACTTCATTTTCTTAACTCACTGATTATTTTTGGTTCTAAGTGTGTATGCTCAACAACCAACTGATTTTTGGGTAGATATGTGAAATATATATCATATATTAAAACTTGGTATTTACGCACAGCTGCTGTAAGTTTACAATAAGTGAAGTCTTTCGTTCAGTGAAGCTACTAATTGGAGAAAATGATTAGCATAAAAGTTAAGCATTAATTGAATGTTTTGTTGAATCTGAGCCAAACAGCAGCCAAATCTTTTGGTACATTAACTGAGGTATGTGGGGAACACTGCATGTCACAACATGCATGTGGGTTTGAATAGCATAAAAGGTTCCATGGAGGCAAAGAGAATGTCCAAGACATTGAGCATCCTGGGCACCTAAAAACTTCTGAAAACATTCAACAAAACTTAACAACTGGTTGGAAGTGATCGACGACTTGGAAATGGTCTCCACTGATAAAGAGACATGTCAGAGAATTCAGCATGAAGATTTGGACATGACAAAAGTGTGAGCCAAAGGTGACTGAGTCCTGATCAAAAGACAAAACAAATTTGTGGAGACATTTTGGAACAAACTGAAAGAAACCCAATGTTTTTTGGAGTGATGAAGCGGGTGATGCACAGGAGAACAACATCATCACCAAGGAGCACGACACAAGTCCAAACTCAAGGCCATGTTGATGTTTCTTTGACATTGAAGGGATCATCTTGGAGGAGTGAGCTCCAGAAGGTGAATCAACACGATGAAAAACAGGTTCTAGAAAAGCTGAGCGAGAAAGTCTGAAGAAAAAGAGCACAGCTGTGGAGAAATGGTTTCATTCTTCATTAAGACAACGCTTCAGCTCACACTGCGCTCTCAGTAAAGCAGCTTCTGTCCCAAAAACAAATCACAGGGCTGACCACCCTCCCTGTCCACCTGATCGAGCACGGTGTGACTCTCTCCATTTTCCTGAGATCAGATCTGAGCTCAGAGGAACAATTTGGAGAAGAACCACAGAGGCTCTGAGACAACTGTCTGAAGAGAACCTGCCGCATGGCTCTGATCAGTGAAGACTTCTTGTTTGCTGTTTCATCAGACTCCTACACAGACTGTTGTTCCTGCTGATAAACATCTACCTGCTACATCACTGTTGTCTCTTACTGATGAAGAAATGACTGAAATGTCGTTGAGTGCAACAGGATGTTCCTTCACGTAAGTCAGTTAACCTGACTTACTCAAACATGACCACATAAACAGATGATGGCTCCATCCCTCTGTGTTCAACCTTGATCCAACAATATTCTAACGACAGCAGTGCTGATAATTGCAACACCACAGGTATCACCCTGCTGCCTTTGACATTGAAAAACAATTGTTAAGTCAAATATGACCAAACCTTCTGCACCAGCATGTTCTCCTGAATCAAAAGGTTGCAAAAAGTTAACTATTAGCGTATTTTTTTCTTGTCCGTAATGGAAAAAAAGTCAAATGATAGCATGTCGCTCTTGTCAAAACTTGACCTGAGGGAAAAAGGCTTATAAGTCCAATTTTTAAGACAAATATAACCAAACCATCTGCACTAGCATGTTTTTCAGCCTGTTTAGAAAACCAAAAAGTCATGTTTGAGTATATTTCTTTTCGAGTCCGGAATAAAAAAGTCCATTTTTAAGCCAAAAATCACTAAACCGTCTGCAGTAGAATGTTTTCGGGCTGTTTAACACCCAAAAATTCATGTTTGAGCATATCTTTTTAGGAGTCCGAAATGGAAAAAAAGTCATATGTTAGCTGTGACGATGTTTTCCATATCTGAGCTGAGGGAAAAATGCTCCAGAGTAAATTTTTAAGTCAAATATGTTAGCCTTAGTGTTTTTTCAAATCCTGAGCTGAGAGAAAAAGGCTAATAAGTCCATTTTTAAGCCAATTATGACCAAACCATCTGCTGTAGCATATTTCTTGGCCTGTTTTACACCCAAAAAGTCATGTTTGACCACATTTTTTTTGGAGTCCAAAATGGAAAAAAGTCAGATGTTAGCCTTAGTGTTTTTTCAAAATCTGACCTGAGGGAAAAATGCTCCAAAATAATTTTTTAAGTCAAATATGTTAGCCTTAGTGTTTTTTCAAATCCTGGGCTGAGAGAAAAAGGCTGATAAGTCCATTTTTAAGCCAAATATGACCTTACCGTCTGCACTAGCATGTTTTCCGGCCTGTTTTACACCCAAAAATTCATGTTTGAGCATATTTTTTTTCGGAGTCCAAAATGGAAGAAAAGTCATATGTTAGCCTTAGTGTTTTTTCAAATCCTGAGCTGAGGGAAAAAGGCTGATAAGTCCATTTTTAAGCCAAATATGACCAAACCGTCTGCAATAGCATGTTTTCCGGCCTGTTTTACACCCAAAAATTCATGTTTGAGCATATTTTTTTCGGAGTCCAAAATGGAAAAAAAGTCATATGTTAGCCTTAGTGTTTTTTCAAATCCTGAGCTGAGAGAAAAAGGCTAATAAGTCCAATTTAAAGCCAAATATGACCTAACCGTTTGCACTAGCATGTTTTTTGGCCTGTTTTACACCCAAAAAGTCATGTTTGAGCATATTTCTTTTCGGAGTCCAAAATGGAAAAAAAGTCATATGTTAGCCTTAGTGTTTTGTCAAATCCTGAACTGAGGGAAAAAGGCTGATAAGTCCATTTTTAAGCCAAATATGACCAAACCGTCTGCAATAGCATGTTTTCCGGCCTGTTTTACACCCAAAAAGTCATGTTTGAGCATATTTTTTTCGGAGTCCAAAATGGAAAAAAAGTCATATGTTAGCCTTAGTGTTTTTTCAAATCCTCAGCTGAGAGAAAAAGGCTAATAAGTCCACTTTTAAGCCAAATATGACCAAACCGTCTGCACTAGCATGTTTTCTGGCCTGTTTTACACCCAGAAAGTCATGTTTGAGCATATCTTTTTCGGGAGTCCAAAATGGAAAAAAAGTCATATGCTAGCCTTAGTGTTTTTTCAAATCCTTAGCTGAGAGAAAAAGGCTAATAAGTCCATTTTGAAGATAAATATGACCAAACCGTCTGCACTAGCATGTTTTCTGGCCTGTTTTACACCCAAAAATTCATGTTTGAGCATATTTTTTCTCGGAGTCCGAAATGGAAAAAAAGTCATATGTTAGCCTTAGTGTTTTTTCAAATCCTCAGCTGAGAGAAAAAGGCTAATAAGTCAATTTTTAAGCCAAATATGACCAAACCGTTTGCACTAGCATGTTTTCCGGCCTGTTTTACACCCAGAAAGTCATGTTTGAGCATATTTTTTTCGGAGTCCGAAATGGAAAAAAAGTCATATGTTAGCCTTAGTGTTTTTTCAAATCCTCAGCTGAGAGAAAAAGGCTAATAAGTCCACTTTTAAGCCAAATATGACCAAACCGTCTACAAAAGCATGTTTTCCGGCCTGTTTTACACACAAAAAGTCATGTTTGAGCATATTTTTTTGGGAGTGCAAAATGGAAAAAAAGTCATATGTTAGCCTTAGTGTTTTTTCAAATCCTGAGCTGAGAGAAAAAGGCTAATAAGTCCATTTTTAAGCCAAATATGACCAAACCGTCTGCACTAGCATGTTTTCCAGCCTGTTTTACACCCAAAAAGTCATGTTTGAGCATATTTTTTTTCGGAGTCCAAAATGGAAAAAAAGTCATATGTTAGCCTTAGTGTTTTTTCAAATCCTGAGCTGAGAGAAAAATGCTAATAAGTCCAATTTTAAGACAAATATGACCAAACCGTCTGCACTAGCATGTTTTCCAGCCTGTTTTACACCCAAAAAGTCATGTTTGAGCATATCTTTTTTCGGAGTCCAAAATGGAAAAAAAGTCATGTGTTAGCCTTAGTGATTTTTCAAATCCTTAGCTGAGAGAAAAATGCTAATAAGTCAATTTTTAAGCCAAATATGACCAAACCGTCTGCACTAGCATGTTTTCCGGCCTGTTTTACACCCAAAAAGTCATGTTTGAGCATATCTTTTTTCGGAGTCCAAAATGGAAAAAAAGTCATATGTTAGGCTTAGTGTTTTTTCAAATCCTCAGCTGAGAGAAAAAGGCTAATAAGTCCAATATAAAGCCAAATATGACCTAACCGTCTGCACTTGCATGTTTTTTGGCCTGTTTTACAACCAAAAAGTCATGTTTGAGCATATTTTTTTCGGAAAGTCCGAAATGGAAAAAAAGTCATATGTTAGCCTTAGTGTTTTTTCAAATCCTGAGCTGAGAGAAAAAGGCTGATAAGTCCATTGTGAAGATAACTATGACCAAACCGCCTGCACTAGCATGTTTTCCGGCCTGTTTTACACCCAAAAATTCATGTTTGAGCATATTTTTTTCGGAGTCCGAAATGGAAAAAAAGTCATATGTTAGCCTTAGTGTTTTTTTCAAATCCTCAGCTGAGAGAAAAAGGCTAATAAGTCCATTTTTAAGCCAAATATGACCAAACCATCAGCACTAGCATGTTTTCCAGCCTGTTTTACACCCAAAAAGTCATGTTTGAGCATATTTTTTTTGGGAGTCCGAAATGGAAAAAAAGTCATATGTTAGCCTTAGTGTTTTTTCAAATCCTGAGCTGAGGGAAAAAGGCTGATAAATCCATTTTTAAGCCAAATATGACCAAACCGTCTGCAATAGCATGTTTTCCGGCCTGTTTTACACCCAAAAAGTCATGTTTGAGCATATAGTTTTTTTGGAGCCCGAAATAGAAAAAAAGTCATGTGTTAGCCTTAGTGTTTTTTCAAATCCTCAAATGAGAGAAAAAGGCTGATAAGTCCATTGTGAAGATAAATATGACGAAACCATCTGCACTAGCATGTTTTCCGGCCTGTTTTACACCCAAAAATTCATGTTTGAGCATATTTTTTTTGGAGTCCGAAATGGAAAAAAAGTCATATGTTAGCCTTAGTGTTTTTTCAAATCCTGAGCTGAGAGAAAAAGGGTAATAAGTCCATTTTTAAGCCAAATATGACCAAACCGTCTGCACTTGCATGTTTTTTGGCCTTTTTTTACACCCAAAAAGTCATGTTTGAGCATATCTTTTTTTTGGAGTCCGAAATGGAAAAAAAGTCATATGTTAGCCTTAGTGTTTTTTCAAATCCTGGGCTGAGAGAAAAAGGCTGATAAGTCCATTTTTAAGCCAAATATGACCAAACCGTCTGCAATAGCATGTTTTCCGGCCTGTTTTACACACAAAAAGTCATGTTTGAGCATATTTTTTTGGGAGTCCAAAATGGAAAAACAGTCATATGTTAGCCTTAGTGTTTTTTCAAATCCTCAAATGAGAGAAAAAGGCTGATAAGTCCATTGTGAAGATAAATATGACGAAACCATCTGCACTAGCATGTTTTCCGGCCTGTTTTACACCCAAAAAGTCATGTTTGAGCATATTTTTTTTGGAGTCCGAAATGGAAAAAAAGTCATATGTTAGCCTTAGTGTTTTTTTCAAATCCTGAGCTGAGAGAAAAAGGGTAATAAGTCCATTTTTAAGCCAAATATGACCAAACCGTCTGCACTTGCATGTTTTTTGGCCTGTTTTACACCCAAGAAGTCATGTTTTACCATATCTTTTTTCGGAATCCGAAATGGAACAAAAGTCATATGTTAGCCTTAGTGTTTTTTCAAATCCTGAGCTGAGAGAAAAAGGCTAATAAGTCCATTTTTAAGCCAAATATGACCAAACCATCTGCACTAGCATGTTTTTTGGCCTTTTTTTACACCCAAAAAGTCATGTTTGAGCATATCTTTTTTTTGGAGTCCGAAATGGAAAAAAAGTCATATGTTAGCCTTAGTGTTTTTTCAAATCCTGGGCTGAGAGAGAAAGGCTGATAAGTCCATTTTTAAGCCAAATATGACCAAACCGTCTGCACTAGCATGTTTTTTGGCCTGTTTTACACCCAAAAAGTCATGTTTGAGCATATTTTTTTTCGGAGTCCAAAATGGAAAAAAAGTCATATGTTAGCCTTAGTGATTTTTCAAATCCTTAGCTGAGAGAAAAATGCTAATAAGTCCATTTTTAAGCCAAATATGACCAAACCGTCTGCACTAGCATGTTTTCCGGCCTGTTTTACACCCAAAAAGTCATGTTTGAGCATATCTTTTTTCGGAGTCCAAAATGGAAAAAAAGTCATATGTTAGGCTTAGTGTTTTTTCAAATCCTCAGCTGAGAGAAAAAGGCTAATAAGTGCAATATAAAGCCAAATATGACCTAACCGTCTGCACTTGCATGTTTTTTGGCCTGTTTTACAACCAAAAAGTCATGTTTGAGCATATTTTTTTTCGGAAAGTCCGAAATGGAAAAAAAGTCATATGTTAGCCTTAGTGTTTTTTCAAATCCTGAGCTGAGAGAAAAAGGCTGATAAGTCCATTGTGAAGATAACTATGACCAAACCGCCTGCACTAGCATGTTTTCCGGCCTGTTTTACACCCAAAAATTCATGTTTGAGCATATTTTTTTCGGAGTCCGAAATGGAAAAAAAGTCATATGTTAGCCTTAGTGTTTTTTTCAAATCCTCAGCTGAGAGAAAAAGGCTAATAAGTCCATTTTTAAGCCAAATATGACCAAACCATCAGCACTAGCATGTTTTCCGGCCTGTTTTACACCCAAAAAGTCATGTTTGAGCATATTTTCTTTGGAGTCCGAAATGGAAAAAAAGTCATATGTTAGCCTTAGTGTTTTTTCAAATCCTGAGCTGAGAGAAAAAGGGTAATAAGTCCATTTTTAAGCCAAATATGACCAAACCGTCTGCACTTGCATGTTTTTTGGCCTGTTTTACACCCAAGAAGTCATGTTTTACCATATCTTTTTTCGGAATCCGAAATGGAACAAAAGTCATATGTTAGCCTTAGTGTTTTTTCAAATCCTGAGCTGAGAGAAAAAGGCTAATAAGTCCATTTTTAAGCCAAATATGACCAAACCGTCTGCACTAGCATGTTTTTTGGCCTTTTTTTACACCCAAAAAGTCATGTTTGAGCATATCTTTTTTTTGGAGTCCGAAATGGAAAAAAAGTCATATGTTAGCCTTAGTGTTTTTTCAAATCCTGGGCTGAGAGAGAAAGGCTGATAAGTCCATTTTTAAGCCAAATATGACCAAACCGTCTGCACTAGCATGTTTTTTGGCCTTTTTTTACACCCAAAAAGTCATGTTTGAGCATATCTTTTTTTTGGAGTCCAAAATGGAAAAAAAGTCATATGTTAGACTTAGTGTTTTTTCAAATCCTGAGCTGAGGGAAAAAGGCTAATAAGTCCATTTTTAAGCCAAATATGACCAAACCGTCTGCACTAGCATGTTTTCCGGCCTGTTTTACACCCAAAAAGTCATGTTTGAGCATATCTTTTTTCGGAGTCGAAAATGGAAAAAAAGTCATATGTTAGGCTTAGTGTTTTTTCAAATCCTCAGCTGAGAGAAAAAGGCTAATAAGTCCAATTTAAAGCCAAATATGACCTAACCGTCTGCACTTGCATGTTTTTTGGCCTGTTTTACAACCAAAAAGTCATGTTTGAGCATATTTTTTTCGGAAAGTCCGAAATGGAAAAAAAGTCATATGTTAGCCTTAGTGTTTTTTCAAATCCTGAGCTGAGAGAAAAAGGCTGATAAGTCCATTGTGAAGATAACTATGACCAAACCGCCTGCACTAGCATGTTTTCCGGCCTGTTTTACACCCAAAAAGTCATGTTTGAGCATATTTTTTTCGGAGTCCAAAATGGAAAAAAAGTCATATGTTAGCCTTAGTGTTTTTTCAAATCCTCAGCTGAGAGAAAAAGGCTAATAAGTCCAATTTTAAGCCAAATATGACCTAACCGTTTGCACTAGCATGTTTTCCGGCCTGTTTTACACCCAAAAAGTCATGTTTGAGCATATCTTTTTTTTGGAGTCCGAAATGGAAAAAAAGTCATAGTGTTTTTTCAAATCCTGAGCTGAGAGAAAAAGGGTAATAAGTCCATTTTTAAGCCAAATATGACCAAACCCTCTGCAATAGCATGTTTTTTGGCCTTTTTTTACACCCAAAAAGTCATGTTTGAGCATATCTTTTTTTTGGAGTCCGAAATGGAAAAAAAGTCATATGTTAGCCTTAGTGTTTTTTTCAAATCCTGGGCTGAGAGAGAAAGGCTGATAAGTCCATTTTTAAGCCAAATATGACCAAACCGTCTGCACTAGCATGTTTTTTGGCCTGTTTTACACCCAAAAAGTCATGTTTGAGCATATTTTTTTTCGGAGTCCAAAATGGAAAAAAAGTCATATGTTAGCCTTAGTGATTTTTTCAAATCCTGAGCTGAGAGAAAAATGCTAATAAGTCCATTTTTAAGCCAAATATGACCAAACCGTCTGCACTAGCATGTTTTTCGGCCTGTTTTACACCCAAAA